>CAIGRN010011975.1:0-14886 GCA_903798345.1 Fraxinus anomala
GTCAATAGAAAACTAGAAGATGATATCTACTTCAAAAAGGGGCATCATGACAGTAGAAGTCACTATTGGACTTGCTTGTAAAAATAGGTGGACCTCAAGTTACTTCAAAATTTTTTAAAGAACATAAAATCATTTTATTTGGATCTGGTTTTTCGATTTTCGGTTAACCGTCCGGTTTAACGGTTTATTTGACGATTTTCAATTTTTCGTTTAATGTATGATGATTTGATTCCAACATTAATTTTTTTCCTACTTTTTATTAATTTCGGATCAGATATTCGTTAACATAACAAATCGGATATGAATTTAACAATTAAATATTCGTTGAATTATCGGATCGGATCGGATCGGATATAGGCAGAACTAATCCATATCCGATCCATTTACAACCCCACTTGTGGGTCTCACCAACTTTGTGGATAAAAAGTGGTATGAAGGTTTATAAACACAAGTGAAACCTAAGCTAACTGATTTATTACTTTATTTAAGTTTAACTAACTCAAACTCTAAAAAGACTTATTTAGGCCTAAGAAAATAAATGTCGATTTAAGCAATACCATATAATATCTATTTAAAAGTTCAAATTCAGTTCAATCTAAAGAGTAGTGAGCTCATTGCCTAACCTACTCTTGGGAAAACGTGCAAGTTAGTAAATTTTAGAGAACGTAAAGTTGAATGATGAGTCACTATCATATTAAAAAAAGTCGTCATTCTATAAATACAAAATCGTCATTCACTCGACACAAATATAATTTTCTTTATTAGAAATAAATTGGATTACCACAACAAGTCTGATACTTGACTAGGTCGATCATTTCATTGAACTTAGATTATCGACTTTTCTTTACGAGCTTAGGTAGACTTTTAAGCTCCAATTGTCAATTAGTGAAATTTCAAGTTATTGTTAGTCTAATCTCATATTCATGCATAGCGCTTATAATTTTCCTTTCCGTTAATGATACGCGTTTTGATTTAATTATGCAAAGGTACTGTCCTTTTCATTAATTAATTAAGAAAGTAAACACAATTATAATTAATTTAATAAAATTATCTCGATTTTGAACCTTTAACAATTTTTTTATTTCCTTTTATTGGAATGGTTAATGATGTTTATTAAATTGAAGATAAAGTTTTGCTAAAAATCGATCTATAATTCATATTTTAACTCATAATTTAAGTATAAAATATTTGTCTTGAGAAGGGAAAAAAGCAAGACAAGAAGATATTTAAGAAAGACGAGTAAACAGAAGGCAGTGTCTTTATTTTTGATATTGCCATAATCCCAATGCCAAGGCGTTTTCAGTTAGTGAAAAAGAAGGCAGTTAGGTACTATTGATAGTCATATTAATTCTTATTGGTCATGTTAGGTTTTTAATGTGATTGGCAATTCTGTAAACAAATAGGATTAGAATTAGTATATTGTAAAAGTCAATGAGTAAGTTGCAAATATTATAAATTGAGTTGTATTAGGTTTAGAATTCGAGAATGGAAAGAACGAAAAAAATGCGTCGCAATTTCACTAGACTATCGCCTTGACTTTGTTCGAGGGGTAGAAACAGAAACATTGTCGCCCACCGACTGCATTGTCCTCGCTCGAGCGACAACCTGTCGCTCGTTTGTCACTAAACTCTCGCTCGAGCGATAAGGTTATCCGGATAATTTTAATTCGCGTTTTTAAGGCTTTTTCTTCTGCCTATTCAACCTTAAAATGTACCTACAGTATAAATACCAGAAGCCTTTGAACGGTTTTTCCTAATGTTGAACATTGAGAAAACACATATTACTTTATATCCTCTTCATCAAAATCATCCATAAGCTTTCAACCTTCGCAGTTTGATTTATTCTTGGCGGTGAAAACATCAAATCCATATAATCTATTATCAAACTGCTACTTCCTAAACATTTGTCGGAGTTCTAAAGATCAAGAGAATGTGGTTGGAGTTCCAGTTGTTGAAAAACGCGGAGTTTTTCGTTGATCCACGAAGATATACGAATTCATAAAGTCGGAAGTTAGTGCAGGAACACGCAATCCAAGAGGGCTTTGAAAATTACAGATGGGAGTTGGTGCAGGAGCATGCAATCCAGGAGGGTTGTGGGAATTACAGTTAGGAGAAAATACTTGTGGTAGTCGTGTCTGGCGGACTGTAAGTTCAAAATTCGTTTATAATAGATTTTGACTGGCAAAGTGCCTGGAGTTTTTACACAATTGGAATTTTTCCGTGATCATTCTGTGTATTATTTACTGTTTTTATATAACTGCGGTAATTCAACATAAGAAAATTTGACTGTTTGACTAATCATCTAGAAATAATTAAAAGTGACTTATTGCTATTTAATTATTAGTTTTTAGTTCCATATAATCACATATTCACCCCCTCTATGTGTAATTTGAGTCGAACCACGTAATTTCAATTGGTATCAGAGCCACATTTCGATTCCTGACCCATAGATTAATCTAAATGAATCAATCTTTATTTGTGCCTTCGTTTTTTTTACGGTAACAATTATGCATATTGAAAAGTTCGAATGAGAGCATTCTTTAAAGCATTTGATGAGCGTATTTGGATCAGTGAACAAAACGATTGGACTATACATTCATCAACTGTTGCTAGTGTATTTACACGTACTGACATTTTTCTTTGGACCAAAGATGAATTAGCTTATTGCAACTGGAATAGTAAAGGCTTCATGCCCTGTTTATGGTTGTATCTGTAGAGGAGTTTAGGAGAGTGTCGATATGTGAAACTGCGAAAGAGGTTTGGATATCTTAGAGGTCACACACTAGGGTACCAAAACTGTTAAGAACTCCAAACTGCAGATGTTAACTTCTAGATTTGAAAAAATTAGAATGAAAGATGATGAATCGTTCGATGAACTCTATGTGAAGATTAATGACATAGTAAACTCCAGTTTCAACCTAGGTGAGAAGATCTCTGAGTCTAAAATTGTTAGAAAAGTCTTTAGATCCCTACCTGAAAAGTTTAGACCTAAGATCACAGCTATTGAAGAAAGTAAGGACTTAGATGCAGTTAAGATAGATGAACTCGTAGGATCCCTCCAAATCTATGGACTCACCATATCTCAATCGAAGAAGGTTAAATTCATACCCATGAACACCATTAGGGAAGAAGAAAGTAAGTCTACTGATATTGAGACTCTTAGGGATGACGAAATAGCATATTTCGTTAAGAAATTCCAGAAAGCGATAAGAAATAGGAGAAAACCTCAAGATAGAAAAAATGATGTCCCTCGTAAATTCTCGAAAGATAAGCATGATAAGAATAATTTTAGGACTTCTAGTAAGAAAATCCAGTCAGTTAGATGCCATGAGTGTCAGAGTTTTGGTCACTACATAAATGAATGTCCTAACTTGAAGAAAAATTTGAATAAAGGAAGGGGTAAGGCATTAGCAGTGACCTTGAGTGATGATGAATCAAATTCGAGTGTTCAGAGTGATACCTCTGGCGGTGAGGATGAAAAAAACTATATGACTTTTTACAACTATAGTTAAGATTGAATCCGATAAGGAAAGTGAAAAGGTGGAGAATGAAGATCATAGTGAGAATTCTGAGGATGACTTTGAGGATGAAATCGATATTCAAGAGTCTTATTCACAGTTGTTTGAAGAGAGTATTAAAATCAAGAAGGTCAATAAATCTGTACTAAAAAATGTTAATGAACTTGAAAGAGCGAGAGAGAAACTCATAGCTGACTTTCAGAACTCTAACAAAACTCTAAGTGAGTTGAAACTTGTTAATGGAAACTTAGAAGCTAAAGTTAAATCATTAATAAGTGATCTAGAAAAATCTAACACTCAACTTCATTCCTTCATGAATGGTACTCAGAAATTCGATAATCTGTTGGGGATGAACAAGCCTGCTGGAAATAGGTACGGTCTAGGATATGTTCAAAACGACAATACTACTACTAGTACATCCAAGATCATGTTTGTTCCAGTCACCAACAAAGTTAGGAATGCTGCTAATCCTGAACCCAAAGGTGTTTTAGGTTCGATACCTACTAAACAACGTAGGGCTAATCATCTTGTAAATCAGCGACAACCTCCATGTAGTTTTGAACCTATGTTTATTTCCACCTGTCACATTGTGGTGTATTGGGACACACGAGATCTAAGTGTCGTAAACTCGCGACTAGTAGTAGAAGTCAGGATATCTCGAGCAAGGTTAACTTCCTCCCAATCAGTTTAACAGCTTAATTGAGATGATAACTCGGTTAACTAGAATCACCTCTACTTCTAAGAAAGTTTGGGTTAAGAAAAATGATCTTCCTATGTCTAATGATCAGTTGAATTGCTATGTTGCCCACGTTGCACTTAAAGCTCAAAGTCACTCTTTGTGGTAACTTGATAGTGCATGTTCTAGACATATATGCAATAAAGCCTTGTTCTCTACTTTCCATGATTGGAATGACAGTATAGTTAATTTTGGAGACGGGGCTACTGCACCTATCGTAGGTAAAGGTACCATTAATATATTTGGATTACCTACTATCTCAAATGTGCTTTATGTGAAATGTTTAAAGTCCAATTTGTTAAGCATAGTCAAATATGTGACACTGATTTCGAGGTTAGTTTTGTCCAGAAAAGGTGTACTATGTATGATTCTACTGGTAACATTGTCCTCAAAGGTGTAAGAACTTTTGACAATTGTTATCGAGTTTTTCCTAATTCCAACTATGTGTGTGGCAGTGCCAAGATTGATGTGATGGAACCGTGGCATTAACGCTTTGGTCATAAGCTTGCTAAGAAGGAACTTGTTAATGGTTTACCTAAGTTTAAAAATAATGAAAACACTTTGTGTGGACCGTGTCAACAAGGTAAACAGTTTAGAGTAAATCATAAACAAACTTCTAAAATTTTGACAAATAAGCTGTTAGAATTACTCCATATAGACTTAATAGGACCATCTAGGACCGAGAGTTTTGGTGGTAAACGATATATTTTGGTTGTAGTAGACGATTTCTCTCAATATACATGAATTGAGTTGTTGAGAGAAAAATTTGAGGTATTTAGTCTTGTTATATCTTTGTGCAAAAGACTTAGAAATGAGAAAAACTTCATCACATCTAGAATTCGGAGTGATCATGGAAAAGAGTTAGAAAACTCTAATCTTGAGAACTTCTGCTGGAGGAGGGAATCCAACATGAGTTCTTCTCGTCGATCACTCTACAACAAAATAGAGCAGTTGAGAGGAAAAATCGCATGCTTCAAGAAATGGCTAGAGCCATGCTTCTTGGTAAGGGACTAGCTATGCATTTATGAGGTAAATCCATCAACACTGCATGTCACATAGTGAACAGAGTTTATCTTAGACCTAAAACTGATAAAACACCGTATGAGATTCAGAATGGTAAAAGGCCTACTGTCAAGTACTTTCGTATGTTTGGCAGCAAGTGCTATATTCTATAGATAGAGAGAATTTGGGCAAGTTTGACTCCAAAGTGACGAGAGAATTTTCCTAAGATACTCTAGAAATAGTCGAGCCTATCGAATATACAATTCTCGTACACGGATTGTGATGGAATCCATCAATGAAATAGTAGATGATGCTTGCAGCGATGGGGAGATTGGAAAGAGTTAGATCACTTGAGTGTAGATCCCGTCATGGTAACTGAACCTAAAGAAATTTCAATTCTCAATTCCTTATTCTAAAGGTCTAGAAACATCCAATGATGAGTCCTCAACTGATGATAAAACTAAACCTCCTAATGAACTTTCGTCTAGAGTTAAGTCTAGTCATCCTACGATAAATATTATTGGAAATTTAGATGAAGGGATGAGACTTCGTAAGAGGGTTTTAAACAACCTGACATTTGCTATATGTGTCTTAGATTGAACTTAAGAAAGTCGAAGATGCCCTTAGTGATGAATGTTGGGTAAATGCGATGTATGAAGAGCTAAATCAGTTTGTGAGAAACAATGTATGTCATTTAGTTCCTAGGCCTGATGATTCTAATGTTATAGGTACTAAGTTGATATTTAAGAATAAAATCGATGATCAAGGTACCATAACTAGAAAAAGGCTAAGTTAGTTGTCCAATGATATACTCAGGTTGAAGGAATTGATTTTGATGAAACATTTTCCCCGATAGCTCGACTTGAATCCATTAGAATTCTTATGGCTGTTGCTTGCACTTTAGGATTCAAATTATATTAAATGAGCGTCAAGAGTTCTTGAATGGAATAATTCAAAAAGAAGCATATGTTGAACAATGTAAAGGATTTATTGATCCTAAGTTTCCGCATTATGTCTATAAATTGAACAAAGCCTTATATGGTTTTCAACAAACTCCTAGAGCTTGGTATGATAGACTAACTGCATATCTCATGGAACATGATTTTTCTAGAGGAGGTGCAAATAGAACTTTATTCATTAGACATATTGAGGAAATCATCACCATAGCTCAGATTTACGTCGATGACATAATTTTTTGTTCTCCTATAGATTCTATTGCTCATGAATTCGATGAATGCATGAAGCAAGAATTTGAGATAAGTATGGTTGTAGAATTAAATTACTTTATTGGTCTCCAAGTTTAACAAACTGATGATGGGTTGTTCATATCTCAATCGAAGTATGCTAAAGATCTTGTCAAACGTTTTAGAATAGATATCAAGAAACACACTAGAACCCCCATGAGCACTAGTGTCAAGATAGGTCATGACCCTGCAGGTAAGAGTGTTGATCAAACACTGTACATGAGTATGATAGGTAGTTTACTTTATCTAACTGCAAGTAGACCTGATATAGCATTTAGTGTTGGGGTATGTGAGTGCTTCAGGCTGATTCCAAGGAATCCTACTTGAGCGTCGTGCGACGTATAATTAGATATATCAATGGAACCACAGATTATGGAATCTTGTACTCTCGGGACTCTAATTTTGACCTTGCTGACTATTCCAATGCTAATTGAGTTAGAAATGTCGATGATAAAAAAAGTACTTCTAGATGATGCTTTTATGTTGGTGCTAATTTTGTAACTTGGATGAGTAAGAAATAAAATTATATCTCATTGTCCACGATAGAGGCCGAATATATAGTTGCAGGAAGTTGCTGCACTCAACTACTTGGATGAAGCATATGTTGAGTGATAATGTAATTGAACATGGTACTATGTCTGTGTTTGTGATAACACTAGTGCCATTAATATTTCCAAAAATTCCGTTCAACACTCTCGAACCAAACATATTGATATACGACATCATTTTATTCGAGAGCTTGTAGAGACCCGTATTGTAACCCTTGAGCACATCTCTACAGAGAACGAATTAGCTGACCTATTTACCAAACAATTAGATGGTCTGAGATTTGAATATCTTTAGATTTATTCGAGAGCTTGTAGAGACTTCGTGTTGTAACTTTTGAGCACATCTCTATAAAAAAACCAATGAGCTGACATATTTACCAAGCCAATAGATGGTCTGAGGTTTGAATCCCTTAGGACGGCTATTAGTGTTTCTGTACCTCGTTGATTAGGTACTTTAGTGCATGCTCGTGCTTTAGCATTGTGTGAAATTGAATTATGCATGCATCATATTTGTTTATTTGCTTTTTAGGTAGAAAACTCATGCACATTTTTTATATATTTATTTGTACTATTATTTTTGTGTGTTTGGTGTATTCATACTTTAAAATAAATAAAAAAATTGAAAATTGAAAAATAAAAATACGGAAAAGTGTTTTTACAGCATAATATATAATATATTTGAATATGTTTGTTGTGATCAAGCATGAGTGTAATCGTTGAGTTGTAACATAGTTTTCGTTGCTGGCTTAAGTTATTTTGGAGTACTTAGTATATGTGTTTTCATGTACCATCTGCACTGCACACATTATGATATTGTTAGTGGGACTTCACCGCGTGTGTGAGATTTATGATGACAATCACATGTTAGTAAGGTGACTTTGAATATGAATTGACCTTATTTATTAGACTTAAGCTTATGGCTATCTCTAGTAATAAAAAAACTCAATATCTTATGTTCTTTTTTTAAGCCTATTTGATTCAAGCAATTAAGCTTGCAGAGTTTCTCATAATCTGATGTCTATGGTCAACTAACTTGGGTTAACCGGCCTAAAGTTTGCTACATGGGTCATTTTAGTCGCTTAATGAAAAAGATGACGTACTTAAAATGTGAAATATAATAATGAGTTTACAATATTGAAATATGTGAAAATAAAATATATTCAAAGTTAGGGGGATAAAATAAAACATATATACAAAATGAGCTTTTCTTTATAAGTTCTAATATACTTTAAATGGTTTGACTTTCATAAGTAGAAGAACACACTTATTGGCAATGATGTTTAGCTTGTCCTTTCTCACAAAATTAAAATTTGGAATCCTACTTACGAAGGATTAGTGATACTTTACACATATGAGTCATTTATATAATTTACTACATGATAACTTGAATTACATAAATAGGAAGGATTACTGTCTATTTATTATATTTGTGCTGCTAACAACTGCATTTTGAGGTATTTTATGTTAATTATTAGACTCTTATCATTTGTGACAAAAATGGGGGAGAATGAAATGGATGATTGATGAAGTATTTTCAAAAAAAAAAAAATTTGAATATTTGAAAGTTTTGAATTTTTAATCTTTGAGGTGAAGTAGCATACGATTTATTGATTGCATTGCATTTCATACCATATCTAACATCAATGTTACATCTCAATCTAGTTAGTGTTGATATCATGTGTTTATTGATTCTATTATTTCCTATTTTACGTGCTTCTACACTGAGTATTTGAGTTGTCTATTTCAGAAAACAGGTTTTCACAAAGAAAAAACACATTTCAACCAAGATAGTTAGTTTTGTAGTAGTAGTTATTTTGAGTTTATTTTTTTTTACTACTTTGACTTTAAATTTATAGTTTTGTCACAAAATGTCAAATGGGGAGTTTGTCACGTTTTAATGTAATTGGCAAGTCTGAGAATAAATAGGACTAGAATTAGTCTGTTGTAAAAGTCAATGAGTAAGTTGCGAATATTATAAATTGAATTGTATTATGTCTAAGATTAGAGAATGGAAAGAAGGGAAAAATGGCGCCGCAATTTCGTTAGATTGTCGCCCTAACTTTGCTCGAGCAGTAGAAACAGAAACATTGTCACCTGCCTGCTGCCTTGCCTTGCCTTCGCTCGAGGGACAATTTGTCGCTCGTCTGTCGTTAAGTTCTCGCTCGAGCGACAGGTTTATCCAGATAACTTTAATTCACATTTTTAAGGTTTTTTGTCCAACTAATTCAACCATAAACCTATAGTATAAATACTAGAAAGTCTTTGAACGATTTTTCCTAAAGTTGAACATTGAAAAAACACATATTCCTTTATATCCTCTTCATCAAAATCATCTATAAACTTTCAACCTTCACATTTTAATTTATTCTTGGAGGTGAAAATATCAAAACCATATAATCCAAATACCAAACTGTCACTTCCTAAATATCTGTCAGAATTCTGAAGATCAGAAGAACGTGACTGGAGTTTTAGTTGTTGGAGAACGCGGAGTTCTTCGTTGATCCACAAGAGATAGATGAATTCATAAAATTGAGATTTGGTGCAGGAGCACGCAATTCAGGAGGGTAGTAGGAATTGCAGTTAGGAGGTTAGCAAGTACTAGTGGTAATTGTGTCTGGCGGACTGTAAGTTCAAAATTCGTTTATAGTGAATTTTTTACTGCAAAGTGCCCAGAGTTTTTACCCGTTGAGATTTCTTCGTGATCATTCTGTGTGTTATTTACTGTTTTCATATAACTACGGTAATTCAACATAGAAAAATTGGACAGTTTGATTAATCATCTAGAAATAATTGAAAGTGACTTGTTGCTATTTAATTATTAATTTTTAATTCCACATAATCACTTATCCATCCCCGTCTAAGTGTAATTTGGGTTGAACCTCGTAACTTCAGGTTATTTAAACAGGTACTAACTATGAAAAATGAATAATTATAGTAAATACCATCTAAATTATTTCTAGAGCAACAAGAGGGAGGTAGAGAAAATTCAATTGGAATTTAATCGACAATTTAAAGTGTTAGTGAAATTTCTCTATGTTATTTGATTAACTGGTAAATACCAATTCTACTTAATTAATCAAATTCACTATATATCTACGCGAATTAAAACATACACGAGTGCATTCAATTATCAAAAAAAAATTGACCACGCCAAAAATTATAGAGTATATCTCTATCTTCTATCTAAATTTCTAATTTTTACTATATGGCCCAAATAAATAATTCACTTCTTGTCTCATTGTCATTATCAGATTCTTTATTGGCCAAGTAATTAACATGTAAAGATCACAACATAAACATCAAAACTTGATAGCTAAAAATCAAAGCATCCAACTAGGCTTAATTACTTGTTTGTCCTAACTAGAGAAATTACCTACTAAGTTTGCAAGAAACACATATTGAAATATGTTTTGATAGAAAAGAGAAGAAACCAAAAATCAATCTTGCACCAAGCCTTAACCATTCTTCCTCCTTGGGTTCTTTCGAAACCTAGATTTTGAATGGTGTTTTCTCCCCCAAATTGTCTAACCTAATCAGTGTTAAGAAAACTGGGTATACATTAGGTTTGTTTTTGCCCCGAAAAACATGCCAAAAGAATGCACAAAATATCCTTCAAACATCAGAAAAAATGCAGAACCTGAACGCAGTCGCATGACACGTGCGGATGCAAGGGTTATAACCTCGTGATCACACTAGTCAACAACGTTGCAATTTTTATGCCCCTTCAGCCATGCTGCCACACATTATTTTCGAGAGCGAGTATCTCCGTTGTTAATCATGTTCTTGATTCATATGTTCTTCTATTTCCTTTCACTTCCTTTTTTGATCTCGACTCAAAACATGTTTCCTCAATCAAAGCTAATGATTTACCTAAAGCAGACAAACGATACAAAAATTCAATCAAATCGCTTTCAAACTAACACTTATATGAAATTAAGGCCTATAATAATTGTTAAATATACACTTCTCAGATTTCACAAACCACACTATCGTTACACATTCGCGTATTTCATAATCAACGACCGCTCTACACAAAGAATCGATCTACTTTTCACTTCTCTCTTTCTAATAATCTCCATTTCTTATTAATCGACCTACAATATTGGCAAGTTTATGCACGAGTCCAGTCTTTAACTATGAAAGACCAATCGGCCCCATAGAGAACGTTTATTTAAAAACAATTACTCACTTACAAATAGTCAATTTAAGCTTTGCCGAACACGGTATTGAAAAAGCGGGAAGGCGTGCGGCTTCCACAACACGACGCCGTATTGATCAGCAGAACCGAAGAATAAAGCCCCGATAAAACCTTGGTCGGGCCTTCTTGTCTCTCTTGGGTTTTCTCTCGTGGTGCAGGTACTTGCTCTCTTTCTTTAGGTCTTTAAAGTTTGTTTTTCTTTTTCATTTTTTTTCCATTCAGTAATTCATTTATCCGTCAAATGATTATTTGGGATTCTGGGTTTTTTCTTCCATGTTCTCTTTGTAAAGTTTTTTAGGGAGCTTCTTATACGACACACTGTTGTTTTTCTGAAATTTTGTATGTTCATGATTCTTTTATAGGTAGGTCAATTTGTTTTCTTCTGGGTGTATTATGTTTGAACTAGGTCCATGGTCAGTTTTTGTTGTGCTTCGAGAAGATTTTCTTTGATATGGTGTACCACATTTGTCATATTAGTGGTAATTAAAGGAGGAGCATCAGAATCAGAATCAGAATGGGAGATAACTCTTAAGTCAAATTAGAAATACCTTTAATGAATTTCATTTAGTGTTCCAATTCCATTTTGACAAATGCAGACTTGGCGCTGTTGGCAATTAGGATTGGTTACCTTTAAAGTTTCCATAACTGCAAACCGTTGTCTTGTATGATATTAGTATTTTTTACATGTGGTTTATGTTATATCACTTCGATTCTTGCCTGAATTGAATCATTAGATCCATAAATAGCATTGGACTGAAAGATTTAACTCGTTATACAATTGATAGAACCAAGAACTCTCATGTTCTTTTACTTTAGTATTAATAGGTGTATATCCATATAATACTTGTAAATATGTAATTGTTGATATAAATTAGAGAGGGACAAACATGTTGTTTCATCATACCAATACAAGTATTTAGGGATATATCTTGAGGATAGGGATATAAGTATTTTGTTTAGAAGAATTGGTGGATAATTTGTATTCAGGAGATGAGCTCAAATGTGAAAGGAAAGAAGATCTTAAATGGGTATTCTTGAGGCTGATGAAGTACACATGAGAGTGGTCTATGATTTACCATGCTTGACATGCTTGCGTTGTGATCTAAATGTGTCTCTTCAAGTTAAGGATTTTAACAGTGGAGACAAATTGTTCGTAGAGCTTGGTTGTTGATTTAAGTCACGGAAACTAAGAAAAGATGAGGGCGAAGGAAGAAAGAAGAAAGATTGAAAACTCTCTTTAAGTTGTGTGATGGAAATTTTGAATCTTACTCATGCTATACACTCCATCTATGTAAGGATAAGATGCGTATGTAATAGTATTATCCTGATTAATTGAGGAATCTAACATTTTTTGCAACTTTTTGATGTTATGGCCTGTTTGCCTAGGGGTTTAGAGGTATTCCCTTCTTCTGAACAAATAACAAAATTAGATGTTGTTCTCTTTTCTTTGAATAAGAAAAGAATTTGCATGTCTCACCATCCTTATTGTGGTATACTGGTATTATAGGCAGAGATTGGGAGATCACTTGTTTTGCAAAGACATAACACTCATAAGACACTGCACACATAATTTCTAAAGAAAAGCTATTATTTATTATAATCTGAATTATGCATCATGTTTGTTGTGTGCCTATAATCACATTATTGATATTTCAAACTCTGTGCAAGGAATGATTTTACCTAATATTTTGCCATCATTTTTTTTTATATAAAATAGGGAGACGTGTGTGCATGAATCATTGAGGTTCTGAAATCAGATTTATCTAATTTATATTCTTTATTTGAGTGGTTTCCTATTTGTTTTATTTCATCTGATGTTTTTCATATTTTAGCTTGGAGTCTGAATAATCATCGTTGACTCTGCTAATCTGAAAAATGGATATTGATTCGAAATCACACAAGGATCCTGCACCTATTATGCAAATGGACACTGAGGTAAATAGTTGATTTGCAAATTCTTCATTCAAAATTTGCTAAATACTTTATTCTTACAATGTTCATCACATTCTTTATTTGTTTGTTTCAAGTTGAAGAGTAACGAAACAGATCACATTTCCAAAACGATGGAGAAACTAAATATAGCGGAACCATCTTCAAGCTTTAAGAGAAAACCAGTTGTCATCATTGTTGTTGGAATGGCAGGTATTGTTGTATAATTGTATTATATTTAGCAAGTGTAATTTGAGGTTGCCTTAATATTCAATCTATTTTTTGTGTGTTTGGGTTCATTATAATCTCCTTATAAGGGTACTACGACATGTGTGGATAATAAATGGGCATTAGTTTTGAATGCGTGGTTAAAATTAAAGCTTGACTGGAAATTATAATGTTTCCTAAACACACTCTTTTTTGTAGTCTGAATATTTATGGAGAGACTTTTGAATATAATAGGGAGTGGAAAGACTACATTTCTGCACCGTCTGGTTTGTCACACAATGGCATCAAATATTCGGGGTTATGTTATCAATCTTGATCCTGCTGTGTTGAGTCTTCCATATGGTGCAAATATTGATATAAGGGACACTGTTCGGTACAAGGAAGTCATGAATCAATTCAATCTAGGACCCAATGGAGGAATTTTGACTTCACTTAACTTGTTTTCTTCAAAGTTTGATGAGGTAAAACATTTCTTTGAGATTTCTAATTTTATTATTGTCAATTTGTTTACGTTTGTTGTCACAATGAATGACGGTGAGCCAGTGACCATCATCTTTACAGTTATATCTAACCACTATGGAATGTGAAAGAAGTTCATATAACAACCATTGCTTATCCTTACAATGGTAGCAAATCACTTTGGAATTTGAAAGTTCTTGTAACAAATAACTAGATTGCATCACATGGGTAGCTATGCACACGCTATTCCTCAAAATTGATTACTCCTGTTGAAACTTTGACCGTCAATATTTTTTCAGGCTCGTTCCTTAGAAATCAGAAATTTTTTTAAGCATAAATCTCTACGCCATGAATCATTTTAACGAAATTTGCTTAGCTCTTAATTTGGCTTGGTGTTTTTGTGCACCGGCTTCTGAATCTGAGGCATGCCAACTTTACATCTGATGCTCAAGGTTGAATAATGCTTGCATCTGAACAAGATATAGAATTTTCTTAGTATACAATGTCTTTAGTTTATAGAACTGCACAGTAATATCGTTTGAGTCTTATTTTGAATAATGATAAACTACCGTTACTGGTTGTTTTGAGTTGGTTTTGACAGAATCCCAGCACTTCACCTTTTGCAATTACTTTTTAGGGAAGAACTTATTCTAACCTTAGTAATAATTCTGAAATCTGAAGTTCTCAACAACCTTGATCCAGGCTAAGCTCATTGTAGTCTAATGTATGCTAAATTTGTTTAATTTAAAATCATTTTGTACCTAATTAGCATAAAAAGATAGCAATGCCGATACGTGTGGTTCACCATTCCTCATTTGTGCAAGGAGTCAACATGTAGCTAATCATTTCTTAATTCTCAGTGATCTTTGTGGGCTCATGAATTAGGAACTGTCCTTGTCTTTATTATCAAATACATGAGTGGGGGAAGGACCTTAAAGTATTCTTAGTGTCGAATTGCAGGTGATATCAGTAATCGAGAAACGAGCTGATCAGCTCGACTATGTTCTGGTTGACACTCCTGGCCA
>CAIGRN010011976.1:0-12296 GCA_903798345.1 Fraxinus anomala
GTCAAATTTGACCCATTTCCAACAAAAATGCCTGATCCAATATCATCTCTTGGATTCTCATTGGTCGAAGATTAAACTTTGTTGCTCGAAGGGCTGCGTGGTAAGCTATGTTGCCGCCTGCGCTTTCACCCATTATGAAAACCTCTGAAAAATCAGCAAACTCATCTAACCATGGTTCGCGGTGAAGACAATACCAAAGAATAGCATGCAAGGCATCTTCATAAGCTGCCGGGAGAGGGTTTTCCGGTGCCAGCCGGTATTCAACTGAGGCCACCACAACTCGAACCCTGGCAGTCAAGTTATTGAGGTGGTAATGAAAGGCTGCAGATGCAGCGCTATACTGCACAAAATCACCTCCGTGTATGTAGATAATAACCGGAAGCTTGGCTTTTCGTGGGAGTTCAGTAGGAATGTAGAGGCGTATGAAGGATTTAAAGTTGCTGCCAGGAACGTTTAGAGGTACGTCCTTGGAGAAGGCAACCTGTTAGGCTGATTTGGATCCAAAAATGCGGTAGCGTTCACCATGGGTGATATGATTTCTTTGGTTAACGTCCAATTGAATCCAAGGACTTGAAATACTTCTTTCCAAGTATGGGATTCAATTTCCTTTGAATCAGCCGTGATTGTTTGCCATGACTGACAGAAACACAAGAAGAATACTGCCACAGCATGCCATGATGTTGGCGTTGCAGACAATGTTGTTTTAACGTTGTTTATTGTTGCAGAGATTCAAAGGGAATGCAATTAAAATCAGAAATTTTGCCTTGAGATCATTATATAGAAGAGATTAAGCACCCGTTTGGTTTAGTTAAAATGAGATTTTCAATAGATTTTAATAAAAGATGATAAAATGTATAATTGTAAACAGTTGTAGGTCCCATAAAATGTATAATCAAAATTAATTGTTTAATTCAAGTTTTTAAAAGAATCAAACAGGTGATAAAGTAGTAGGATAAAATCATTTTCTTGATTTTGGGATTATATGAGTAAAATCGCTAGTCCAATTTCGCCCCTGTTTTGTGGCATTTTTTTTGGAAAAACTTGTTTTTGAAATATGAATTTTTGGAGAATATGTCGTTAAAAAATAGGAAAGTTTTAGGTTTACATGTAGAATATTTTATTTTGTGAATGTATGGTTTAAAATTAACAGTATTCTAAAAGCGTAAAGCATGGCTAGGCGTGGAAACCAAGATTCAAGCTTTACAAGCCTATGCGAAGCTTAGGCGTAAAAAAGCCTTTTTTATTTTAAATTTTATTTTAAATTTTTAATCATTGTAAAAAAATTCAATAATTCAAATAATACATACCAAATATCTAAAATTATAAAATATTATATTTACTTAATAATTCCTACATAAAGATAAGTTTCAAATCATAATTACATAACGTAGATAACTTGTAGTTTAAATCTTGTCTAATTTAACTCTTTATCGGACTCCAATTTAATTTCTTCTTCTTCATCTAATTCCTTTTTCGTATCGTCTGATACAAAATCATCATTCTCGGGCTCCCTTATTTCATTTTGATCTTTTCTTATACATACATGATACTCAAATCAGTGCGGTGTGCGGAGAAATTGAGAGGTTTTGCGCCGTTCTTTCGTCTTTTTTTTCACGTTCTTCCGTCTTCTCAATTCTCTGGAATCTGGAGTTTTTGAAGTTTGAAGGGATAGTAGACTATTGAGTCTAGGTTGTGGGTTTTATTTAAAAAATAAATAAATTGGGCCCCCTTAAAATCTGGGCATGAGGTGGAGGCGCGCCTAGGCGAGCATTAAGCAATCAACATTGTCGTTGATCACTTAATTCCAGCTTAAGCTTAAGGTGAAAGTGTGCCTAGGCAAGCATTAAGCGGTCAACGACAATGTTGACCGCTTAATTCCCGCTTAGGCTCAAGGCAAAGCATTTTCATGACGCTTCCCGCCTAAGCAGATCCTAGGCGACGCTTAGATGCGTTTTTTAGAACGCTAAAAATGAGTATGTAAAAAAGAGTTTTGAAAGAATGGGAGACAAACAGGGCTTATTACTTTTGCGACTTCAGAAGATTCCATTTCTATCCTCTAACCACCATTCAAATCCAAAATCATTTCTTCTCAAGTTTAGAAAGTGTAAAAAAATTTCCCAAACTTTCATTAAGTTGTATTTCACTTCTAAAACTTGTGATTTTCTTTCGATTGCTGTGTCTATACTTCTTTTTAGTTCAATGCAATTTGGTTACTCTTTAATTGCACATTGAACCCTCTCCAATTAGGCTAAAACCCTACTTTTTTGCTCCAAAATACTTCAAGTCCAGGTTTTATATACAATTATTATATATAATCTAAATTAGGTAATAATTTAGTCACTTGGCAACTATTTTAGGAATCCGCTCAGTTTGCAATTATTTATCAAGCTCAGTTGCAAGTAACATTTTTACACTGAAAGATTCAAACGTAACACGGTTGAACCACCTCATTTTAAAAAGAAACTATTAAAAAGCATTTTTTTTTTTATTATTTAGGTTTACTCTCAACAGACCACTCACGTACAAGGATTTATTTTTCTATAGAATGCATATAACATGCAAAATATTAGATATTTGAATGAAAATTGATTCGGAAACATTCTTTTTCCATATCAAATTGAGGAACTAATTATAAAATTTAAAATAATTCCTTTAAATGTTTAAACTGTTGGAATGATTATAATCTTATATATTCATAAAGAAGTGTCATTATCACATTCAATTCTTATAATTTAAGTGGTTGTGGCTCAATTAATAAACAGGTGAGCATTGTAAAGCCCGAGAATTTTATAAAATAAAATTAATTGCTTTCAATACTATATTATTTTTTTTTTTTTTTAGTTGAAGAACTATAGAGAAATAAGTTTTAAACTCTTATTTTTTTGGTGAAATGATTAAATTTTAATAGAATTAGAATTAGTATGCAAAGTTTTGGGTTCATTTTGTAGCTCATATGAAATAATGCACATTGGACTCCAGAAATAATTATTTCGAATAAGTTATGCTCACGTTATTGAGGTTGAAAGATATTACCTTGATTTGTTATTAATTAAACTAGTATGGATTTAAAATACTTCCCTTCCAAGCCACGTGTATTAGTTGAAATAAAGAAATAATTTTTTAGTTGGTTATGATTTGACTTCGATGGAAAGATAAAGTAGGATTTTTTTTTTTTTTTAGAAGGTTTGAATGATGTATTATATTATGTTGGACACGTTCTTGGTATAGTACATGGCACATCATGATTTGTGCTACCAAACGAGTTAATTATTTTTATTAGAATTAATTAAGTTGCCTCTTAATTTCAAATGTCTGACAATCATGAGTGAGTAATTTTAAACCAATTATACGGAAAATATGTGTAATAGAAGAATTATCTATGGTTACACAGGAATGATTGCTATCTTTCTTAAACAAGTGCTCCAAGTTGGAAATAAAAAATAAATGATATTTTTTTTACAGGGTGGAACACGCATATAGACGCGACAATAGTAGATTTCGGGAACGTAAATTTCTTACTTTTCTTCTAACAAGTCTTTTTAGGAAAAATTGCAGCCACGATACCAAACATTTCCAATTTTCGCAGACTTTGCTCAAACTTTTGTTTTGTGCCACCAAATGTATCAAACCTTTAAAAAATATGCATTTGAGGTCCAATCTGACAGAATCCGTTAGTTTATCTATTAGTTGACCAAAAAAAGTAGATTTTGACCAATTTTGATAAAATTAAGAGGGGTAAAATGGTAACTTGACAATTTTCTCATTAAATAAATTAAAAGTTAAACAAAAAAATAAAAAATAAATATACAAACAATCAGTTTCTCCTTCTCAACACCAATAATGCCAGCACCACAACCACTGTCGCCTCTTCCCACCACCACCATCACCATCACCACTGTCACTTCCTCCCACCACCATCGAGTATCGAATTTTTCGCACAAACGCCTCCTTAACTTCACCCATAAATTCATTGATTTTTTGTTGCAATTGAACTTGATCCATGGTGGGATGGGTGTGCCTGAGGGAGAGGAAGGTTTCCTAGGTGGTCCGCGACCATGGGTTGGCTAGACAGATTTGGAATCTCCATTTTTCGGACCTAGCCATTCGACAATCACGAGTAGGCAGTATTCTGGGATAAATTCGTTGAGCTGGAGGGATGTTTGGGATAAATTGGGGCCATAGCTACGCTCATCTGGGCATGGGCAAACGGCTGATGTAGGTCCGCCAGCATGGGCACAGCCCGATTTTAAGATCCCAGCAGATTTGTGATTTTCAAGCAGCGATTTTTGGGAATTAATTTCTTCCAAATCTATGGTTTTTATGGATGGATGTTGGGATGTCATTGAAGAGGGCGTTAAGCGCTTTCCACCGGTATCAATATCCGGTGGTTTGGGGGGACCGAAAGTTGCCGAAAAATGAAGGGTTGTTTTTTAGGGATAGGGTAGGATGGGGTGGGGTGGATGAGATTTGGGAAGAAGGTGAATAGTGTAACCTTTTTTTATTTTTCCTTTTTATGTTAAAATTATGAAATTGTCATTTTACCCTTTGTTGATTGGTCAAAATATATTTTTGGAGTCAACTAACAGATAAACTAACGGATTCTGTCAGATTGGACCTCCAGTGCATATTTTTTAAAGGTTTAGTACCTCTGGTGGCATAAAACAAAAGTTTGGGCAAAGTCTACGAAAATTGGAAAGGTTTGGTACCGTGGCTACAATTTCCCTTCTATTTATCAATCAATGTAGGATTACGAAGTGTAAGTGGTTTTTCATTTTAATTTTATTTTTTCACGTTGATAAATATTATATTAATGAAAGTTATGATATGATATGAAATGGTCATCCGCTACCAAAGATATTATATATTATGAGCTCTTACCGATTTCTAAAAATATGATATAGCGGTATGATATTTTTTACGCATAATTTAATATTTTTATTCAAGATTGCACCATTTTTTCGTATCCTAGTGAGTATTCTCATATATTCACATTTTTCCCTAGTCCCCACAAATTAGAATGAATCGTTGATTGATAGGTGATGATGTGCAATCGTGGTACCAGAATTTATGGGACTCAATAAAATAATGCGATATAACAAGACATTTTTAATTTCAACAGTTTTTTAGTTTATTTCATAAGGATTTTTTATTTAGAAATTTAAGACATGTCTTATTGAGTTATAAATTTAAATATCTGTTATGCTTTATTAGTAGAATTAACATTTTATAATTTATCTAATAAATGCGATAATGCATGGCTTTTAATATTTATTTGAATTTGGAATATATTTTATTTGGTTACGAATTTCTTCTATTAATTAAATTATGCTTGTTAATTTCATATACTTATACTGTTGAAATAAATAAATTTGGTAGCAATTTAAATTATAAAATTTGAATCGTTATAACATATGTTGAAACTTTATGAAACTTTAAATTTTAAAACTTGAAAACCTAATTACTTTATTGCCAATATCCTACATGTCAAATCATCAAGAAAATTAATAATGCGAAACATACCTTAATTCTTTGGGAATAATTCTTTTATAATAGATCTTGAATCTTAATTATTGATTATTTTGGTCTTTGAGTTCTTGATCTTAATTTTGACTTAATCTAGATTGTCTTGTTTTTTATTGTGGTTTTTGGATCTTCCTCTTCAATATGTTTTCTCTTGTATTATTGTGTTGATGGGATGACACAAAAAATAAGAAATTACATACGAATTGAAAACTATAACCTTATTTATAGTTTCCATATCTATTTGATCATCGTCAAATATAACCCTAATGGAACCGGTCTCTACACATATAATCCGGTCCACACTTTATTTTAATGCCCTAAGTCCAACAATTTAATTCTTTATTTGATCAATTTAATTAGACTTAACTTTAAGATAGTCTTATACACAATTAATTACGTATGTATGCCCACATGACAAATTAATAAACCCAACAGTCTCCCACTTGGACCACATATGTTACCTTATAAATATGTACAACCTTATAACGTCAAAACTTTTACTATCATAACCAAAAACATCTCCAAACAACTTCGTCTATTGATTATATCAATATTAGATCGAATGGATCTTCATTACAAGTATCATAACTAAATCCATCGATGGTCAGTATATCAACAAAATCAAATGACATAGATCAAGTGTGGATGTGTGTATGAAAATTACATATAATGTGATCTAAACATGCCTATTTCTAATTGAGTCTACTTTATTCTTTAATTATATCAACTATAAACTTTAATCAGAGTGCAGCTGATCTGAATACTTCATTTCTGAAATAAACTGAATATCTATGGATAAAAATACATGTCTAAAATAGACAACATTCGAATACAACCTCCCACTAAATTGGCATATCATCAAATGATGCAACATCCATACAAGCATTATGCTCATGAAAGACCTTAGGTAGTAGCCATTTAGTAAATTGATTCATTATTACGGAATATGTCCTAATATGCTTTATAGAAATCTAACCACTCTGAATTCTTTCCTTGACAACTATGAACCTAATGCATATAAAGTTTCACATTATCAGGCTCTTATTGAAATACAAGCATGTTATTGTCACAAAATAACTAAAGTGGTCTTTCAAATTCTTCCAAAATATGATACCTAGTGACAATATTTTGTAATCATATTCTATTATCATAATCAGAATATCCAATAATCTCCAATTGGTCTCATTTTTCTGAATGTGATCATGAAATTCTTAGTTCACCGAATAACCTAATTGCTGATTTCCAAATTTCCAACTTAGAGTTAATTAAATATCAGCATAGCATTCCAACAATGTATATCCGAATGTATTGAAACATAAGTATACATTAAATTCCCAACTGCTGAAGCACGTGAAATTTTCTGTATTTTCCTTTATATAAGTTTATCCTTTATTGATTGAGACAAAGTTGTCTTCCTTAGTTGTAGGGGAGACAACTTTCTCACTTAATGTTTATTCATGCATCCCATATTTTTTAAGAACCTTATCTATACAGCTCTTTCGTGATAATCTAAAAATACACTGAAAATGATCCCTATATATTTATATTTTTAATATAAAAGAGGCGTCACCAAGATTTTTAATATCAAAATTTCATGACAAAAATTTCTTTGTTTCATGCAATAAACTTATATCATTGCAGGAAAATAGTATGTCATCGACATATAATACTAAAAAATAGAATTACTCCCACTGAACTTATGATATATACACATTCATCAACTGAATTCATCTCAAAACTAAATGTGATAATTATTTGATGAAATTTGTGATACCATTACGAGAAACCAGCTTAAGCCCATAGATGTATTTCTTTAATTTGTAAATTATTTGACGTAGTTTAAGATCAACATGTGTCACAAATACCATAATTGTCCTGAAAAAGTCTTTTATAGAAATAAGAGAAAAAGTCTATTTAAAGTCTATGCGTTCCTTTTGAATAAAGTCATTTGTAATAAGATGAGCCTCATATCTCTCAACATCACCCTTCAAATCCCTATTGGTTTTAAATATCCAGTTACAACCGATGGGCTTCGTACCTTCAGGCAATGGAATAAATTCTCAAACGACATTGTTACTTATGAACTTTATCTCTTTCTACATGACTAGATAAAAGTTGATTGATCAGATCTTCTTCCATCAATCCATGACATCCTTATTTTCTTGAAAAAAGACTATAAAGTTATCCAGCGTTGTCTTTCTCCTTTTTCATTGTAGTTTCCTTAATAATATTTATTCTTGGGGTTGTTGAATTTTTTTTCTAGAACAATCTCTTGATTGTGTTTAGGGGATTTTGTAATAGTGTCTTGATCCGAAATTGCTTCTTAAACAAGATCTGGAGCAAGAATTTATCCCTGATACTGATCATTGTCAATTGTAACAAAAATCCTTAATCCTATAACATTATCTCCTCCCGCAAATTCTACATCCTCAAGAAATCGAACATTTCTAGTTTAGAAAATTAACCTAATAGTGTGATCTTTAAAAAAATTGTAACTCTTTAACAATTGTTTTACTTAGAACTTTGTTGAAAATTTAAAATGCAATCTTTAGTACTTCTATGTAGAGAGATTCTGATGTACTGTGAGATGATTCCACATTCCTTTAGGAATTTAGTAAAAGGCCATGGATGTTATTCTACTTATCCGTCATATCTGTCATAGTATTCACCACTATGGTAAGATCTGATTTGTTAAATTCTTTTATTGAGTTAATTTTCAACATCTATCTTGTATGCCTTGAACATGTTCAGTGTTTGAAATTTTTCATAGATGAGATATATGTAGCCATAGTGAGAAAAATTCGTCTATAAACATAATAAATTACTGTTAACCATTTCAAGAAGTCGAATGAAATATAGCTTACAGATATTTGTATGAATTAGTTCTAAGATGTCTAAAGTTCTATTGGCACCTAATTTCTTTATATTTATTTGTTTCCCTTAATATAATTAACATAAACACTTAAGTCTGAAAAATTAAGGGGATCAGGAATTTGTTTGACACAAGAATTTTCATTCTCTCTTGAGATATGTGACATAATCACTTATGCCATAACGAAGAAGAATTCTCATGGTTAATTTATGTTTAATACCATGTGAATGCACATGCAAAGTTTCTTTATTAGAGGCAATCATATTAAATAAATATAGTTTATCATAACCGGATAAAGAACTGGTTCCCACAATATTTGAATTAGGAAAAAGATCAAATTGACTATTTCCAATTGAATAAGAGTAACCGAATTTGTCCAATGTAGAAATAGAAATCAAATTTTTTCTAAAAGACGATACCGCAAATATCCCTTTTAAATTCAAATAATAATCGGTCTTTAATGATAATCTAATGTCCCTATAGCTTTAACTTTGACTGATTTGCTATCGTCCTACCTAAATGAATCTTTCAACATTAATTAGCGTTTGGTTGTTCATGCAACCGCGTATAGACACTTATGTGAGTAGTGCGCCAGAATTTTTATCCATCAAATGTGTCTCGGTATTGAAACTAAATTAAGTTCAAAACAAACCAAAGTGAGAAGTGTACTTTTCTTTACACGCTAAGCATTGTATTTATTGCAGTCTCTTTTTATTTATTCCAAATTTTCACAAAAGAAATAGCCAGATGATTAATCATTTTCAGACTTTTACTATTCATTTTGAACTGAGCAAGATGTAGCTTTCTTTTCCTTTTAACTGTCCTTATAAGCATTTGTCAAATGAGTACTTCTAGTTCTCTCTTACTTTAGACTTTCTTCTTCTTGTACACAATAAGAAATGAGCTCATCAAGAGTCAACTTCTCCTTTTGACGGTTGGAACTGACCTCAAATTTACTGAATTGTGCAAGAATAGAAATCAAAACCAAAAGCATGAGCAAATCATCAGACAACTCAAACTTTAATGCCTTTGATTTTGAAGCAAGATGAGACATTTCCATGATATACTCTTATATATTTTCTTTATACTTATACTTTAGTGAAATCAAATTTGCTGGAAGCTTATTAGTTTCGGCCTTATCATCTCTTGTAAAGCGTTTTTTTCAATTTCTTTAATAAATTCATTGACAGTAGTACCGTTAGTGCCCCTACATGTTACTGGAATTTTACATTTCATGATCATAAGACTTATGCGGTTTGAACAATACCACTTATTCGAGTTCCATTTTTAATTCGTGAAACTCTTATCTATAAGAGTAGTGGATCGTTCAGTCTTTAACGCAATGTTTAGATCTATATTGTCAAGAATTATATAAACGCTCTCTTTCCAATACTTAAATTTTGGTTATAGCACAGGAATTAAATTGATGTTGACAGATATTGCAGAATTTGATGGATTAACTGAATAGAGAACTTAAATCTAATTAATATGTTTATATATGAATCCATATTGGACAATCAATAATTTCAAATAATGGTGAACCCCGTCACACGAGATCGAGCACAACATTGATATTTAATCTTCAAATAGAAATATCAATTTGTAAGTGACATTCTTTGTGTAGTAATCAAATATTGATAGTATATCCGGTCAAACATCAAGTCTATCTTTGGACCAACTTAATATTCATATAATAGAAATATTTACATTTGTCACATATTTATTACCACATGTATGTAAATAATTCTGCCAAATCTTAACCTTCCTTTGGGTCGGTCAATACCCGCATGAATTAAGTACAAACAACCTCCCTAAGGTAAGAGATGTTACTTTGGTAACTTGTTGTTTCAATTAATCTATTTCAGAAAATTAATAATTTGAAATAAATTTTTCTAGGATTTGAAATTTGATTGCCCTTTATATTTTAAATTTTTTTTTTTAAAGTCCAACAAATGGGTTTCAGCTCAACCACATTTAAACCCAATAAAATGGCACTCAAATTCAAGCCAAGAAAAAAAAAATTATTTTGCAGGCCAGCAAAATCAAGTCAACGATGGCTTTACATGGTATCAAAAATCAAGCCATTGTCACGTGGCTGCCATGATAAAAATTGGATTCAACGGCTTCAATTCAATTTTATGTGGCAACAGCAATTATATGGTTAAGCAAATGGAAATCATTCACAATTGTAATCCGAAAATGTGAATGGATTCATCAAACTAGCCGCCGCAATTATGAATTATATTCGACAGTTTAATTCTCTCATTATATGGCAGCCGTAATCATCAATCGGATTCAACAACTTGAAATATATTATTATTATTATTATTATTATTATTATTATTATTTTCAGAAGTTGAATCCTTAATTCGACAAATTTTGAATATAAATAAAACAACCATAAAAATTTGAAAAAAATTATTTCTCAATGATTCATCATGATTTGACTCTGATACCACTTGTTGAAATTTTATGAAATTTTAAACTTTAAAACTTGATAACTTAATTACTCTATTGCCAAAATCATTCATGTCAAATTATCAAGAAAATTAATAATGCAGAACATACCTTAATTCTTTGGATATAATTCTTTAATACTGGATTTTGAATCTTAATTATTGGTTCTTTTGATTTTTAAGTTCTTGGTCTTGATTTGACTTCTTGCTCGATAATCTTGATTATCTTGTTCTTCAATTTAAATCCTTCTTCTCGATTTTTTTTTTTTTTTCAATCCTTGTTCTTGATTGTGGATTTTGGATCTTCCTCTTCAATATCTTTTCTTTTGTATTATTGTGTTGACGGAATGACACGAAAAATAAGAAGTTGCATATGAATTGGAGATTATAACCCTATTTATAATTTTCATATGTATTTGGCTCATCGTCAAATGCAACTTTAATGGATTCGACATCTACATATATAATCTGCACATTTTATTTAGATACTCTAAGCTCAATAATTTAATTTTTTTTATTAGATCACTTTAATTGGACTCAGTTTTAAAACAGTCTTATACACAATTAATTATATATATAGATTCACATGACAAATTAATAAACCCAACACATGTTACTCACGATGCATTCAAAAATCAATTCTTATCCACTGTTTGTGAATAGAGATACACTTCCTATTTTTATTAATCTCAATGTTGTGGATAGAAAGGAAAGTGCGTAATAATTGACAGGAAAAGGAAAAAGTTCATTTTTACAAATTTATTTTTTACACTTATATTTTTTTTTTTCTTTTGCCACAAGTACCCTAAATCTTTCTAATTTACGTTCAATTGATATAGAAAAAAAAAATTATTAATTCACATTCTATAACCTATTAATTCAGGCATAATGTTAATGATTTGGGTATTGAAGGGTCCTAATTTATGTTCATTTGTTTTTAATATCATTGCGGAGCTTTTATTTTTGCACTCTTTTACCTATTTAAATTCTTAAATTACAGGTTACAATGTTGCAATCAAAATTTTATTTAGGGTAAAGTCCTTTCTCAATCTACTTTTATATTTCAGATTTTTCTGCTGCATAGTTTTTAGTGGATTGTTACTAGATTTCTGTCTATTAAGTTTCTATATATGTTGGATTCATTATTCTGTACTTTTCATTTTCCTTTTGGAATTAATGTCATTTAGTTAAATAATTATTTAGTTTCTGTAAAAGGTATGGTTTGATTAGTTCACTAAGTTATAGATTGTGAAGTTTTTCATTGGGTTTTTGGAAGCTTAATTTGATTGTTGTTCTTTTGTGCCATTGTTTATTGATGTATAGTTAAATAACTTAGGGACTGTTCTCTTTGTATTTCAGTTTTGAGTTTTGAATTTATTTTGGATTGTCTTTTGAGTGTTTATTTTGAGATTGTTGAAAATGTGTTATTTTTTTTTTTTTTTTTT
>CAIGRN010011997.1:0-16143 GCA_903798345.1 Fraxinus anomala
CTAAGATTTAGCCAAGGAAAAATCTACACGTGTAAAAGAAATTGCTCTATGATCCTACACTATTGGTCAACATTTAATTAGGTCCCCAAATTTTTTTTTTTTTTAAAAAAACTGACTTCTAGCCCTCTAAATTCAAATCTAACGGCTACCTAAGTTGTTTCCAGATGTTATATTATATCTTCAAAAGCTGGTTACATGTTCTTTGCAGCATTGAAGAGAAAAAAGGATTGAGTGAATGGCTTGTCCTGTCATGTGTTGTTATTTATTTGCTTTTACATTATGAGTTGAGCTTCTATTTTACTCAAATTTGAGACACCACGAGACATCTCTAGGCAATTCTTGCAAGTCTGACAAACATCATTCACATAATAGCTGGGCATCAAATGATATTTAGTATTCCAAGAACTATGAATTTTCCAAGACTATTACCCTCGCGACTCTCAAATTTTCTCTCTTGCAATGATATATATTTTTAATTTTGTTTTAAAATTAACTGTGCTTCTATTCTCTTTGAAATCGACACAACATAAAATATCTCAATGCCATTCTTGCAAGTGTTTGCAAGCATCTTTCGCATAATAGCTGAGCATCAAATGCCGTTTTACTTTCCGAGAACTATGGAATTGCCTGGACTATTACCCTTAGGTCACCAAAATTTTCTCCTTTCCACGTCTCCCTTTGGGAATTGTTTTAAGTTTTTTCTTATATGGAGTGTTATTAGGAATAGATGACTGCCACCTTGTGCAAAGAGATGTAAACGTTTGGCTGATATCTTACTTTCTCACATTCGCCCCCGATAACAGGAAGAATTCTCTTTTACCTTGTTGACAAATGCCATTTTAGAACTGAGGCTCTTGTGCCTCTCTGTCTCTCTCACTGCCTCCGTTTCTTGCACTCACTATAATGCAGTCTTGGAATTTGGCTTATTACCTATAACACCTCGCTTGGGTCCTTGAAACTTTTAATCAGTTGTCTGACTGCTCTCTATTTATGCTTTTGTTTGTTTTCTAGGCTCTAGCTTCTAGTTATTTTTATTCATGACTTATAATATTATGTATTGGATTTCTTTCCTAATGAAGTATACTTCGAGAAATTTCACAAATTACACACAGAATTCCTTGACTGATATCAGGATATATCTGCTTAGCAACTAATTGAAAAAATATTGTTAACGATACATTTCTATGAAAACTTTGGCCTTTTCTGTACGAGTTGGGGGCAAAAATTACAATAACTAACCACCTCTAAGATAAAGCGAAAAAGCCAAGAATAGGGAAAAACAGATAAATGATAGACAAATTATGACGAGTTTTGCTTTTTAGTTTCCCGGGATTTGCTGTTGGGGCTTTAACGGAGATGAAAAGCTGTGAGAGAGAAAGGGAAAGGACAAAATAAGAGGGGGAAAATGAGTATCATCCAGATCGTTTCTGAAGTGCAGTACCAATAAGTTCTAGTGTATGCTAGTAAGAGGTGTTCTGGGAAAGAAAGGGGTGTTCTGGTAAAGGGGTGAATTTTTTTTACTTTTTTTATTTTTTTTTGATTTGAGAGGGTGGCATTCATTTTAAAACATGCCCCAAACTGGAAAAGATGACATTTACTTGGTAGCACTGAAATTACCACCTTTTGGCCTTACTAGCCAAAGTTGAACGCAATGTTATTTAGAAATATTTTATAAGTGCTTTAAAAATAATATTTGATATCAATTTGGTAGAAGGATTTAATGAGCCTCAAAAGAATTGAAGAAAATAAAATTTAGGATAAAAATTTAAGAGAAGAAAATTGTACTCTCAAAATTTAACTTTTATAATTCAATTTTTTTGTGATGATGAAATACTACAAATGAGCAACCTTTTTATATTACATTTAGTACATAAGAATTAATTGCTAATACATGAATTTAAACACCTATTAATTTTCCTAGATACATAAATAGAAATAAATTCATCCATAAAAAATTTAAACACCAATTAAAATTCCTAGATTCGTGTAGATCAAGATTCATTGAGTCTATATTAATGTGAATGTTAATCAATTGAGAATTAATAACACGAAATTCATACATGACAATGATTTTTTAGTATTTACTACATATTGAAATACGAAAAATAAGGTATTATTGAAATAATTGAATTGTAGAAGGATTAAAATCGTCTAAAAAATTATTCTCACTTAACGTGATATTTAATATATTATGGATTGTTTAAGAATCAGAGGTAATAGTGTTTCAACATTTTTTGAGTTGCTGCATTCCATCCCTACTTTTCCTCCCTATTTTTTGAGGGGGTAAAATGATTTAAATTTCACCCCTCTTCCAAAGGAGGCTCGAACCAGTAGTACATTGGCATAGGAAGGCTTCTGTATTACCACTTGAGCTAGGCTTTGCCTTCTCCTTTTTCTTTTGGTTGTTTGTGCATTTGGTTACTATCTTCAATAGCAAGTTGTGCTTAGCTTCTTGTATTTCTCGCTTGCAGAAAGGACTGGACGGTAGAGGGCTCTAGAGACAGCACTGGAAACTCATCAACATTGAGGCCCCATATTGATGGCCTTTACTCCACCTCGGATGTACACCATCTCTGGCCATATCATTAAAGATGGGGGAATGACATATCCCGGGGTGACTTGAACGAAATGGCCTCTTGTAGAGGAGAATTTAGAAGAATGCTGAATGTGTCATATCTTCCTTCTTTTCTATACAAGGGTGATTTACTAATAACATTAATAGTGGTGGAATGCCTGTGCTTAACTATATTAATTTTGTTCATTTATGGCCAGTTTTACCCGTAACTGATGTCTAAACCACGTTTGATACATCTATATTGATCTATAGTATATATAAATGTCTCAACATGGCAGAACTATTTTTGGACGAAATTACCTTTATATTTAATAATTCTGAATTCATCCTTCAATTAATAGTATATTATTATAATTCGGTTAACACTAAAAATGTTGAACTTGCACTATTAATTCGTTTATCAATGTCAAAAGGCTTATGCAAATCAGGTTATTGTGGAGCAAGTTAAATTCTCGTATTTTCCTCGTACTTAAACACCATTTTGATTTGTTGATCGATGTGTTATTTTTATTGTTTAATTCAATTTTAATTGGTAAACCGCTACTGTGTAGGACACTTTTATGTTTATATTTGTTACTTGTAAATGTTTTTAGGTATGAGTGTCTGATAATTGTGAATTTGAGTTTTTGTCACCTTTGTTAGTTCTAAGAAATTTTGATGCTACGAGGAAGTGGAATTTTGACCTTAATATTTGTACAGTAAAATTGATGGTGATAATTTGAGATGGTGCGGATATCAGACGAAGGAAAAAAGGAAAAATCTTTTATCCTACGAAACCGATGACTGGTGAATGAAAATTTTATCCACTTAATCAAGATACTTTTGCTGGGTATAAAAATAAATAATTGATCCTAGAGTTTGGTATTTTCATTTTTCTGTTCTAACTTGCACTTGACTTATACTCGAATACATCATCTAAGGCAATTCTTTTCGGCATCGAAAAATTTGCTAAGCTCTAGATTGCCTCAGAAAAGGAGCATATTCGTCGTCTTCTCTGGACAAAGCTGAAAGCTACATGTTCCTCATTCCTTCTAGGGGAATAAATGGAGAAGTTTGGTTCTCTTCATTCCAGGTTTCTTTCTAGATTCTATCGGTACTGAAAACACTAATGGACCTAGAAGGTTTCCACTCTCGCTCACTCTTGCCCTTCCATACGTCGCGGGTCAGCAACCTGGTGGGAATAATGTGCGCTCTGAGCCATGGGACTTCATCCACTTGAAAGGAGGAATTGCACGTCTTTGCGGTATTAAGAACTGCCTCATCGTGGCATTCTCTTCGGCAAGTGCATGGTAGAAGCCATATCAGTTACTACTAGTGTTTACCTTGTCACCGTTCTTTATGACCTTCAGTTCTTCTTCTTATTCGTGTATTTACTTCCATGGTGGGTGACAACAGAACTTTCTATCTAGTTCTAGAATTTTCATTACTATTTGACCCTCTTTTCTCATTTTTCTAGTATTTTCCACTCATTTTTGGCTTTTCTTTTTTACTTGCGTGTATTTTCCTCTCGTGATTTTTGTTGGATACCCACAAATGGTGCCAAACTTTTGACCTAATAGTATTCCTTAACGTTGATTAGTTGGAATTTGCACTAATCAAGCTTTTGGTCAAAGTGTTAAAAGCCTTACACATTTCTTTCAGACAAGCATCGACGATTAAGGCATCAGTGTTCATTCCATGACATGTGGGTACAAAATTGGACTTCTTACCATGGAAGATTGAGTATTAGGTGGACCGGAATAATTTTCGAATATAACACAGAAAGAAGAAAATAATTGATCAATGAGGGGTGGAATATAATGAATCTAAAAGCTTATGATGATTGGATTAACTATAAACATACATGTGTCGAGCATCGAATAAGTAAAAATTAATTTTGGTAACATGATTTAGAAGTCTTTTATGAATTATTTGAGTAGTTTCAAAACCTGAGGCAAATATGACAATATATCTAATAAATTAAATTTTATTATTATTATTATTATTATTGTGTGTATGAGTAAATAATCTTGTTTGCGACGAGCAAAGAATTAGTCTTGAGGTGTTTGATAAGAGTGTTTTACATGTTTATCCTAACTTATAAACTTGATATGTATTTGCAAACTACGTAAACATCATAATCAAAATTCGGGGTATGCCAAGGAAAAAATGACGATTTTGAGTATTATTGGAGTTAGTTTGAAGCAATGGAAGACTAACTTGGTGGCACAGGATTGCTAAGAGACATTAAACGAGTAGCTGAAGGACAGTCACAAGTTACAAGAGTGAATTCAACTTATGGAAAGTTTGGGGATTGATTTGCACACTTCTAAGATTTGAGGAGGACCAATCTTAGGTGACTTTGGAGATTCAAGGGAGCAACGTGAAAGCTTTTGGAGAGTTACGAGATCAATGTTGAAAACTTGAACCGCATAAGGACAAAAACTCATAAAGAACATAAAGCAGGTGTCAAAATGCAAAAAGAGGATAAACGGAAGATTGAGACCACGGTTTGCAAACCACGGTGAACTAAATCATTAGTTGATAGCTAATTGATAGCTTATTGATATATATAGGTTTTACTTCTTTTCCTGATGCTTGAAATTATTTGATCACTAATTCATGAATTGTGAATTGTAGTAAAACCGAGAATTGAATAACATGTCATTGTTGTGGTCTTTAATTTAATTCCTAGGTGATTGAAAGCGTATAGTTAAAGATTAGTCAGATTTACTTAGATATATAGTTAGTTGACTTAACTAAATATGACTCATTTGAATTTAAAAGAGTTGTATTGAATTAATTAATGAATTCGACCGAGTACAACTTAAAGAGACATGAAACTAAATGTGTTAACTAAGGTGAAATCGTACGTCTCAATGCTTTAACCATCTCATTTGAGTGTTTAATCAAAATTATTCACAATCCCCAAAATATACACTTTCTTTTAATTGGTTTTATTTTTCTTAGTTATTATTAATTTTAATCAAGACTTTGCTCGAAATTTTGTTTTCGCTAAATAAGGGGTAATGTTATTTAAATTGAAACTCAGAAAAATAGTTTCTACGGACGATAATTTGGACTCTTTATATCTATATTAAATTTTACATTTAAATTTTATATAAAAAATGGAATTTACAAAAATGTCTAATTCATTACTTGTCAATTAAAAAGCGTCCAATTTTAATAACTCTTACAAAAATGGTCAAATTTAGTACTAAATTGTCTATTATACTCTAATGAAAAATGAAACAATTTTTTTTTTCTTTTCAATTTGTCACGAATTTCAAGAAGAAGAAATAGCTTTCATATAACTTAAAAAAGCAAATTGAGCCCTACAAATATAAAATTAAACCAAATCATCCAAGCCCATGAATTATATACAACAATCTTAGGGTTTTGACATTTAAAAAATAAAAAAATCATAACAAATTTTTCTTAGAGTTGCAAACTGTTTACGCTGAGCTCAAACATCCTCCTTTGACGTTTCTCTAGTTTTACTAGCAAGTTATGCTAGTAATGAACAATCTTGGATTGTTGAAAGTTGTGATGATGAGGATGTAGTTAATAATGATATCTTCTCATTTATAAAAAGGTAGTAGAAAATCTCGAGTTGAAATAAGGGAGTTCGATGAAAATGATTTTACACCGGATGACACGAAAGATGATTTGGATGAAGAGGAGTTTGAATTGGAATTAGAATTCGATAAAGAAATAGAAAATATTTAAGATTTTTTTTAAGCTTATGTTTGTATCTAATCTAATTGTAGAAATTGATTACCAAGTAATTGTAGTATTCATGATATTGAGCATTATGTTTTTTTTAAGAAATTGAAGAATATGTATAAAATTCGAGTGATTGTAGTATTTATAATTTTGAGAAATATTTTTTTTTGAAATTTTAAAGAATATTAATAAAATTTAAAGAATGTATTATTTTATTTATTTATTAGCTTAGAATATTAAAAATTGAAAAATAGTATACTTTGTATAAACACGCATATTTTCGTAATACTTGTTTTCGATCGAAACGCATTACGATGCAGATACTCTAACCGTACTATGTGAAGAAATTGAGGAGGGGCCAACCCTAATTTTCCTTATATTTTTAGAGAGAAAACAAAGGAAGAAAGAACACATACCTAGCCGAACTTAACCACTGCTCGCTCCACCTAGCGTTTGGCGCGGCTTTCACTTCCACTGGAATTTCCGTTTTATTGTTGAAGTTATAGGGGCGGGAAACCAAAACGCTTTCAGCAATTTCTCTGAAAGATCCATGAGGGTTTCTGCAATCAGACAAGTTTCTGTCAAGCTTCTCTTCGAGAACCTCAAATTTATTCGATTTCAATCCGTTCCATCTCTTGCCCATTTTAATCCATACTATGCTGACTCGTTTTCAGATGACTCAGATTCAGGTACAGAGAAAAATATTGTTTGTGTAGAAAAGAGAAATAGTAATAATAATTATGTAGAGTTGAGTTCAAATGGGGTCATTGAGATTCTAAAGAATTTGAAAAAAGAACCTTATTTTGCATTGTCTTTCTTTTACCAATTGAAGGAACGTGGATTCCTACACAACGTTTGGACGTACATGGAAATTATTAAGATACTTTGTTATTGGCGCATGAATATGAAGTTGTTTTGTGTTTTATCAGAGGTTATAAAGTTGGAAAAGGAGCATTTCGGTTTTCAAGTGTTGGACTTGTTGGATGCGATAGTGAAGGGGATTAAGTTCGAGCAACACAGTTCGTTAGGTCGGGCTATCGATGCTTTGATTAAGGCATATGTTAGTTTGGACATGTTTGATGAGGCCATTGAAGTACTGTTCGAGACAAAAAGGTGTGGAGTTGGTCCGCATTTGTGGTCTTGTAACTTTTTGATTAATAGATTGGTTGAACACAGGAAAGTGGACACAGCTGTTGCAATTTATAATGAGTTGAAGAAGTGTGGCCCGAACCCAAATTTATATACCTATGGGATTGTGATCAAGGCGTATTGTAGTAAGGGTTGCTTTGAAGAAGCTGATCGCGTGTTTAGGGAAATGGGGGAAGCTGGGGTGACACCAGATGTTATGACATACACTCCATATGTTGAAGGACTCTGTGAGCATGGTTGGTCAGATATAGGTTATGAAGTTTTACGAGATCTGAAAGCTAAAAATGTACCAATCGATGTGCATTGCTATAGAGTTGTGATTCGTGGGTTTGTTAAGGAAAAGAAACTGAAAGAGGCAGATTTTATTTTAGTTGACATGGAAAAGGAAGGACTAGTTCCTGATAAAGATTGTTATCGTGCCTTAATTCAAGGATATTGTGAGTCTGGGAATACAGACAAAGCTCAGGCTTACCACAATGAGATGGCAATGAAGGGTGTAAAAACTGATTGTGTGATTGTCACCTTAATCCTTCAGAGCTTGTGCCAAAATGACAAGGCACCCGAGGCAGTAGACGAGTTCAAGCACTTTAAAAAATTGGGTGTGTTTCTTGATGAAATTGCATATAATGTGGTGATTGATGCCTTGTGCAAAATTGGAAATTTAAATGAGGCTGTACAGTTGCTTGATGAGATGAAGGCTGAAAAGATGGTTCCAGATATTAAGCACTACACCACTTTGATTAATGGTTATTGTCTCCAAGGAAAAATGTCCGATGCTTTAAGTTTATTTGAAGAAATTACGGAAAAGGGTCCCAAGCCTGATCTTATTACTTATAACGTACTTGTTGGGGGGTTCTCTAGGAGTGGTCTTGCAGAATATGCATTTCTTCTTCTGGATGATATGAAAGGACTAGGTTTGGTTCCAGGCACCGCAACGCACAACTTGATAATTGAAGGCTTATGTTTGGGCAGAAAGGTGGAGGAAGCTGAAATGTATTTCAATAGATTGGAAAATAAGAATATAGAAAACTATTCTGCCATGATTAACGGGTACTGTGAATCTGACAATTCAACGAAGGCATATAAACTTTTCCTTAAGTTATTCAAGGAAGGGCGCTGTGTGAAAAAGGCTTCTCGTTTGAAACTCCTTAACAGCCTTTGTTTGGAAGGTGAATATGAGAAAGCTGTCAAATTATTTGAGATGGTGCTGTCCTTAAATGACGGTCCTTGTAAGAAAATGTATGATGGGCTTATTGCTGCTCTTTGTTGTGCTGGTGATGTGAAAAATGCCAGATTGACATTTGACGATATGGTTTTGAGAGGAGTATCTCCAGATGTAATTACCTACACCATATTATTGAATGGTTATTGTAGGGTGAATTTCCTGCACGAGGCCCGAAATCTCTTTAATGATATGAAGGAGAGGGGTATTAATCCCGACGTTATTACTTTTACAGTATTACTTGATGGCTTTTCTAAAGGAAATCGGAAAATGGCCCGATGTCGAACAGATGCAAGAAATAACAAGGAAGTGAAGCAGATGGCTTCAGCCATTTGGCGTGAAATGGAGGAAATGGGATTAAAACCTGATGTCATTAGCTACACAGTTTTAATTGACAGTCACTGCAAATCAGATAACCTTCAAGATGCTATTGGCATCTTTGATGAAATGATTGATAGAGGTTTAGCACCTGATACTGTGACGTACACAGCCCTCCTATGTGGCTATTGCAAGCAGGGATTTGTGGACAAGGCTATAACTCTTGTAGATAATATGTCAGCCAAAGGAATACCGCCAGATAGCCTTACCATGTCAACGTTACACCAAGGTATTGTGAGGGCAAAGAAATTGCAATTCCGACCCTGAATTCCCTTCCGATTCTCGAGGTGAGATGATATCTTATTGTTTTCCAGTTTTGTTTTAATACCATGATCTTTAAGTTTTATATTTTTTTAGCCTTTTTTTGGGAATCTCAGTATAAAACCTTTAACATATTGAGTATGCATGTTGTATGGAGCGGAGATGTTAGAAGAACATTACTTTTACATGATATAATTAGAAATTGTTTACTTGAACCAAACAAGGTGAAGGCTCCATCTGCCTGCCGAATCTTTTTAAACTGACATAAATATGTAGGGCATCTTAAATAATTAAGGAGCTTGAAATGATTGTCAATTCATGAAAACTGGAACAATTTGAAATGACTTGGTTACTAGTCTCTTTTAACTTCCTCCATGGGTTGGATGTTGGATAAAGGGTAGGTGAAAGCTTTGGCCTAAGTACTTGACAAGCAGAATTCGATTATGTTAGTTGCTGATATTTCTCGTGGATCAGGATACTTAATGCTAATAGCATGTTTTGCTGTGTTTAGAAGCACCTTTTTTGGCAGCATCACATTTTACATGTTGCCAAAACATACTTAGTATCTTCTTTCTGAACCTGAATTAGAACTTTTTTATTGGCCAGTTTCTGGACCAATGGGTATATGTTGTGCATTAGACAGAAAAGGGATTGAACATTGCTGAGTTAATCTTTAGTTAGCTGAAAATTCCTCGTTCATGTATTTTCCAGAGTGTTATTGATAAATGCATGAAAAGGTTCATTGGCAAGAAACATTTTGAGTTAACTAATAGCTCGTGTGTAGCGTGTAGTGGATTCTATGAACATGGCTTAATGGCAGCAATAAAAAAATGTGGTGGTGATATAAACTAGTCTTTTATGTCAAAAAAGAGAAGGTGATATCAAGAACTCTTCTTTATCAAATAATCGAAAATATTGCAAAATTTAGCGCTAGATTTCTTTACCAAATAAGAGAAGGTGATATCAAGAACTCTTCTTTATCAAATTAAATTTTTTTTTTTTTTTTGGGTGCAAATTTAATGATAAATTTCTTTGTCAAATAAGAAAAGGTAATATCAAGAACTCTTCTTTATCAAACTAGTTGTAGTTAACACGCATTGAACGTTATTCTACGATTTTATTAAATTTTGTAAAAATATTATTTTTTGGATATCGAGTCAATACTAATAAATGGCTGTATTATTTATTCAGATAGTTGATGAAAATGAACATTTTAATAGATAAAAACATTTTTGTTTTATATATACAATGCTTTTATCAAATAAAGAGTTATCTAATTTTGAAAAGGAATTATCTTGGCTTAATACTCATATTTCTGAATCATTATGGATGTTTGCATAAATGCAGGGTTCAAGAAACAGAAAGAAAAGTTGAAGGCAAAATTTTCTCCCGGAGAGGAGAAAGATGAACAGCCAAATTACATGGCATTGTTAATATTCATTTGCCTGGTATGTTATATATTCTGTGTTCCATTACTCAGAAGTACATTATATTAATCTTGTCCTTTGAGTTGTCCTTTCTTTCTATATTTATAGCTGAAATTCCTTTTCTATGAACAATTTTGAGTTCAATTTAGTTGAATTTCTGATTCCTATGCACAGTTTTGCCAACCCTTGTTGAAAGGATGGAATGATAAATGTAAGGAATGGTTTGTTTCTGAGAATAGAAACTTTAAAAGGGAAGAAAAGATTAAGAGCACTTTTGGCATGTTGAACTTGATAGGATTAGACATGCTCAAGTAGGAGTCACGTGTGATGAAATCTGTCAGCTGTTTGATTAAGTTTTGATTTTAGTACATTGAACTCGATAGGGCTAGATATAATCTAGAAGGTGAGAGATGCCATGAAGTTTGTTAATTGACTTGTCAAATTTTAAATATTTTTGGCACACTGAACTCAAATTTGGCTGGATATGATTAAGAATGAGAGTTATGTAATAAAATGTGTTAATTGACCTATTCAGATTTAATTTTTTGCACATTGCCTTCTGGACATGATTAAGGATGAGAGAGATGCAATAAAAAGCACATTGAACTCGATATGGCTGGAAGTTGTTAAGAACGAGAGAGATTTGGTTTATATTTGTATGGCTTCTGTTTTTGCAGAATCAACCCCTACAACATCATAGACCTGATGCAAAAGGAAGAAATCAGATGGCGTCATGGTCCCGAACAAAAAATTAATAAATTAAGAAGCCTAATATGCTTGATAGAAACAGCCATGAGCCATCCGTCTGAAGTTTTCGATGAAACCTTGAAGCTTAGGCCATCTGATAGCCACCAGTCATTTTCTCCTGCAGGGGCATCCTACTGTGAATGTTTAGACATCCAAACCGAGGAGTTGGATTCGGACCAGTTGTGCATATACATTTTGGAACACCCTTCTCATAACGAAGAAGCTTCCCCTCAGACTTCAAATCTGGTTTCTCAGGAATGCAAGGGCCAAAACCTGCATTTAGCAGGGATCACGACAGGTAAGAGAATCTCTAGATATATACTTACCTAACTGTTACTCGTAATTTGTCCTGTGTTTGAGCTTTTATTTACTGCTCTGAACATGCAGGGTTACTTTGAAGTCATTATATCTACGATGAAGATGAGATTCCACCGATGTCCATCTGAATGTGGTAAAAAGATGCTTGGAAGAAGGAATGTACACACTTTCCTTGTTAATAAAACATGACAGAAATTAATTTATCTGTAACTCGTTCCAGTATGATAATAGAAGTTCAAGTTGAGCTGTCTTTATATTATGGAAATTAGCTTCTTGATCCGGGGGTATGTTTGTTGCGAAATCATATCGATTTAAAATTATCGCAAGTGCACAGTTCGTTAACAAGTAGCAAAATATATTTTGAGTTCAAGTATTGTTCTCATAAAGATTGTACTAGTTCAAATTCGAATTAACTTACACTTAACCGAAATAAATGCAAGATTATAATTAAATGTAAGTTTTATAAAAATATAACGATGAAAAGCGTACCAGGGTCCCGAATCCTCTTATATCAATCCTCTTTAATCTTGAATCTTACAATTTGACAACACGATTCAATTATGAAGATCAATATTTTTAAATTGTTTTAACAATATCTCGAGTAAAATTAAACATATTCTTACATGTAATTTGACTATATTTCTATGATGGATACGAATATGTATAAAGGATTTATGAATATTTAAATATCTCGTAAAATATAGCGGTATATTTCTATTCTCTATTGGACCCTACGATAATTGACACTACGTCTTAACTTATTTTCAATCTTTCAAAGGTAAAATAAGCCACAAAACTCATACAACTATTGAGCATATAATTGTAGAGAAATAAATTCATGTTAATCATTCAATAATTGAAAATGCGCTTTAATATGAAAAACAAATAAGATTCAAAAATCAAAGGTTCATGATATATGTTTCATTGTAAACCTATCACTAAAAATACTAGCTACTCATAATATTAGAATTAAACAAATAAAGTTTATACATCACCGAGACAGAACATGATAAATTCTCAAATTTCTTGCACAATTATTGATGGATTATTGTACAAAATCCGGGATTATTTCTCAATGTTTAGCTGCTGCCGTCTTCCTTCTTCTGCGTGTATGTTCCAATTTCTGGCAAGTCTTTTGTCTAAATTCTGGCAGTTTGCATGCGTCTCTTTTTCAATTCTGCTATGTGTACAGAAAATGACTGCCAGAATTTTGCCAAAATACACTTTGCAGTTTTCTATTGAAAAAGACCAAACAGATAATGCCACGACAACATTCGTTGAAATTCTGGTAGCAATTCCTCTTTACAAGGGGAATTACTGCTCTTTGTTTTTTTCAACCTCAGTCAAAAAAATCATTTTTTTTCCATCCACCCCCATTGTTTGTGCCAATTGGGAGTCCAATTGGACCACTTCATTTTTCAAGTCCAATTTCAAAGCCCAACTAATATAATATTTCTTTCCAATGCCCCCGCTTCTTCCAAATAATGCAAGTTAGTCCTTTTTCTTCATTCTCGCCTCGATTTTGATCCTCCAACTTTTATTCAAGTGAGATTTAGTCCACAAACTTTTTTAATTGCTTTGAAACGGGTCTAATATTGAAATAAAAGAAAATCAACCTAAGTAAAATTTAACACTTTGATAACATAAAAACTTAGTAATATGATCTGAATAAGTGCACAAAATGCACTTATCAGATACCCTCAAATTAAAACATTTGTTCGTCCTTCAACGAAACAAACAAAACATAGGCCTAAACCATATTACTAACATAAGCAATTCACAAATAATATACTCAATGTTGAACTACTTCACATATGCCTCATATTCGAATTTAAGTCGACACTATAGAAAGATCCAAACAGCATCACAAATAAAATTTTACTTATCCGATGCTCGACTTAGTGTGTGTGATTAGTCAACATTTAATTTACACCTATACTAGAACACAACCAATTAAGTGTTGTTAATTTACTTACAATCTCAATTTCCTCGTAATCAGTTTTTCCTCACACCTTTCGTGCAAAATCACTTCTTGTGTTTTTCTCTTCAATCCCGAGTTATTTCTAGCATATGTGAGTTCCTAAAAATAATTATAATGTATTTTCCACCCAAAGTTGTTAGAATTAGATACTTGTAAATTTAAAAGGGAGATGGTAAGTCTTTCTCAAAGTCACATCGCCAATCTCTAGATTTCAAGTCTCAAAATCCTTACTGGGCACATCTTGCTTTTTATAATCTAAATCTTTCTTTCTCTATGAACATATATATTGATTGTGTAATTTTTTTCTTGACATCTTATGTGCAAGACTTTGATAGGACATTAGGTTTTAGATACACTAGCAAGCTTAATAACTCTAGTTGTAAAGGCTACAAAAGAGGTATAAGATGTATCACATTGTTTTATACATGATTCGAATTTTTAAAGTGGTCAATGTCCATTCTAGACTCCTTAACACAAACTCTTTCAATACAAGCGCTAACCATCCAATCCCCTAACTGTTTTTTAGCAATTTTGGTTTCTATATGAAGGGTTTAGGAATTCACACAAGTATAGGTCAACAACATCAATGGTTAAATCCTCATAATCAAATCATGCCCCAACATAAGTGATAAGTCAAAACAGCTATGTACTCAAGTAAACAAGTCTAACATGAATAAGTATTCAAATATAAGTATTTGTTCAGTTCTAGCTAAAGCTATACTCATTTGAAATAAATAAATATCATCATAGGCGGCAAGCCGTTCTACACTATACTAAACACTATTTTGGGGGGTTTTCAAATTTTGTTTACAATTTTTTTTATTAAACAGTTATGTAGACCAAATAAGCAGTTGAAAAATATATTTTCTAAGCATTCTAATACTTACCCACCACCAAACAAAAAAGTATTTCATTGTCCCCAATGAAAGAAGAAAAATAATCTAACTAAAGGAGTAAGATTAGAAATTTCTCGAGGATAGATATGGAACGGTAGAAGGTTCAAGCTGATTCGACTGGTAGACGCCAAGACAACCATCAATTTTCTTTGTTGCTGGGGTTTAATTTATAGTTTCAAGAATTTAAAATAAATGTTAGGGATAGCTTATAAGATTTAAATATTTGTAATGAATTCACGCTAAAAAGAATTCTAATATTCTAACTTTTTAGAAAAAAAAACTATCTAAGCTCTATAATGTTAGGACGTTAACGATAAACCTAAGTAAAATGAACTCAATAAGTAAATATGTCTAAGTTACTAATGCAAGTTTTAAAATACTATCTAAAATGTGTTAAAAATAATTTATATGTATGAGTTCCTAAATATGGTCATAAAATACTAATGCAACCCCTAAAAATATGTATAATGCAATAGGTAATCAAAATAAGTGAAAATGACATAAAGTTTGGTTGCCTCTCATCAAGTGCTCGATTTATAGTCTAGAGCTCGACTTTTGGAAGTTTACTCATGGTGGTTCAAGTCGACATGTTTCACCCTTGCATTTCTTGCAATTTTCAACTTGCATACTCTTTTTGCTCTCCAAATTTTGAATTTTCCGTTCTTGTCTCTATTAAGAATTCCTCTAAATTTTTGTTTTCTTTTCTGATATTTTTTTTTTAATGGGTAATTCATCTTCATTAATATAATTGCACTCGTCGAGGTCTAATGGTTGTTTGGATGGATTATGTAATTTAAAAACTTTTTGTTCATCATCCACCCTTAAGATTAGCTCATATTTCTCCATATCAATCAAAGTTTGACCTATTGCTAAAAATGCTCGCTCTAAGATTATTGGAATATCTTTGTCTTCTTTTATGTCTAGAATAATAAAGTCTACCGAAAATATGAATTTACTAGCTTTGATGAGTATATCTTCAACCTTCCCGCTTGGATATTTGATGCTTCTATCGGCTAGCTATAATAACATCGTTGTTTCTTTTGCTTCTCCTAATCTCAATTTCCTGTATACACATAAAGGCATTAAGTTAATACTTGCGCCTGTATCACACAAAGTATTAAAAGAATCAGCCTCTCCAATTGAAATATGTAAAGTGAAACTTATTGGATCCTTGAGTTTAGGAGACAGTTTATTTTGTAATCTTCCACTGCTCTCTTTTGTCAGCGCGACAGTTTCAAGTTTCAGGAGCTTTCTCTTTTGTGATATCATGTTATTTAAAAATCTTGCATAGCTTGGAATCTACCTTATCGTGTCTATGAACGAGATATTGATGTGGAGCTTCTTTAGCACATCCAGACATTTCTCAAATTGATGGTCTAGCTTGTGTTTCTTCAACCTTTGTGGGAATAGGATGGGAGGTACATTTTCATTGAAAGGAGTAGTTGTCTTAGCTTGTGGATTGTCTGAATTCTCTTTCAAATTTT
>CAIGRN010011999.1:0-10037 GCA_903798345.1 Fraxinus anomala
TCACGAGAGAGTTAGTAAGATTGACTTCAAGTAGGATGATGTTGAAACTCCTTAATTAAATCCACCAAGGATAGAAACCCTGCCAAAAGTATACTACACAAGTATATATAGGTTCAAGGGATAATAACAAATCATTCGATAAGTGGGTTGATTTCAACAGTATTAAATTTATTAAACTATGTCCTTGGTAAATAGTATTGGTTGTTACTGTTGAAGGGATAAGTTATAACTAAAAATCTTAATGAAGTTCAGTACAATGTACAAGTATCTCTAAAAGTAACAAAGATACTGGAAGAACTTCACCTATGTGAACTTCGAGGTGGTGCCGCCTCATTAGATCATATTAGCACTAAGTGAGTTAGAGGAACTTGTGAAAATTTAACATGTGTGTGTGTGTGTGTGTGTGTGATTTCATTAGTATTATCTCAAGGAATAACTAGTTCAAGGTGTTCTAGCTACCTGAAATTTCGATAATGTTTTATGANGGTGGTGCCGCCTCATTAGACCATATTAGCACTAAGTGAGTTAGAGGAACTTGTGAAAATTTAACACGTGTGTGTGTGTGTGTGTGTGTGTGTGTGTGTGTGTGTGTGATTTCATTAGTATTATCTCAAGGAATAACTAGTTCAAGGTGTTCTAGCTACCTGAAATTTCGATAATGTTTTATGAGATTTACATCATGGTTAGATTCAATTGAGAGATATATAATCCTTATGCATGGGTGTCGATATTTGATTATGTGATTAATGTGGATTTTGAACAAGTGAGGGATTGTTGAAAATTTTTGTTCAAAATCATATAAGTGGATGAATGATTAATTAAGAAAAAGAAGAAAAAAAAGTACCCTAAAATGGTCTATGCAATCGCATAAACCATTTAGGCTTGCGGTCGTATAGCAATTTGTAGGAAAACTTTGGGCAGCAAATGCTATAACTATGCGACCACATAGTTATAGCCTATAACCGTTGAAAAATATGATCATTAGCTGGGTTTTTTCGAATTTTCTGGTGATTTATTGATGAAACATTGTACCTCTTGTTTTGAAATTGGAACCACTTAGTACGGGATGATTGAAATCTATAAATACTTGTTGAGCTCATCCCAAGACATAAGAATGAATAAAAAAATTTATTGTATTATTCATCCAACTTTTCAAAGAATTTTTTGTCCCTCTACATAATCAAATTCTTCTTTTTCACTTGTTCGTTTGAAAACTCACTTTGGTTTTGGTGATTTTCATTAAAGCTTGTTTAATCATAGAAACTATTTGCCAATTAAATTTTTAAAAGCATTGTCGATGAGGCAAATATCGTTTGAGGATAACGATATATTTTTCGTGTTCAAGCCTTTGTCGGATTTTATATTCATCATCTTCTTCCTTTATTTTCTCCGTTGCTTTATTTTTTGATAACATAATCTCCTCCGTGATGGCATTTTGTTGCAGCCAGCCTTCATGTGATTGTCAAAATCACGAAGTTGGCATATCAATTCTTCTCCCACATCCTCGCGCAAACCATAACCAGTAAAAAGCATATTGAAATCATAATCTCCGGTAACATAATGCCATGGCAACGAAAAGCTAGTCACGGTTATTCTAGTCTTTCTTCATCGCCTTGACCCGGTCTTTTTTCATTATGTATCGTTTGGACGACGTGATAATGGGCTACATTTGTGGACGATATGGCTTATATTTTATAGTTCTTGATTATCCTTCAGCTAAAAAATAATTAATTATTCCCATTACATTTTAATTGTAATGAAGATTCCAAATTTTCTTATTTTGACACATATCTCCAACTTTTTTCGTCAAAATATTCTCTTTAGCCTTTAATTAATTAGCAAACTTTATCTCTAATATCCAATATTCTTTTGTCGTGGAGAAGATATTTTGTCGAACTTTTGTATTTGTTGTTTATCTTACTTACAATGGGCAAATAATCTTTTTACTCCCTCTAATGAATATTTTTGATTGTTATCAAGGATATGATGTACTAATTAATAGAGGTTAAGTGCAAAAAGAGCAATAGTCAAGGACTTTCTTTACAATTAAAATGGGATGCATTTTACAAAAAGAGCAGTGCAAATATTATTACCCAAGTTTAAAATCATAAATGTAGTTAATTTTTATGGGAAATTAATGTCTGAAAAGGACTAATAACATTAAATCAATAATGTACGATATTGTCTGATTTTGTCATTCATTGATCATCTTGGATAAGCTTCTTGCTACTAGTTAGATCACGACTTTTGCCCATAATTTCATACTTCACTTTAATTTTCAAGTATCTCTAACATTTTTGTGGAAACTTTTGCCATCAAAATATTTCTTCGAATTCTTTTACTATAATGGAATCTTAGATCAAAGTCAATTTTTGATAATTTCTAAAATTTTAATATATATTTTGGTTAGCTTATGAATTTCAACAACATTGAATTTTTAAAAAAATTATTCTACTTTTCAAAGATCAGCTAGTTGTATACTACGTAGTTCTCAAAATGTAAAATTTGACATTTGCGTTACGAGAAATGTTTCATTTCGTACTTGTGCAAACCTCTCTCTCTTTTTTTTTTTTTTTTTCCCTATATTGCCTGTTCTATGTATACAAAATATACATACATATAAAATTCGAAAAATGCAGTGCAATCTGATGCAAAGCATTCAAACCCTAATGTAGAGCAATCTAATGGAGAGGCACTTGGTCATTTTCAGTCTATTACAACCCAAAATTTGGAAGAAAATTCAAGAAACGGAGAGCAATCTGATGGAGACCAACCGAACCCAAATGTAGAGCAATCTCATGCAAAGGCACTTGACCAAATTTAATCGACTACTTTGACTCAAAACTTGGAAGAAAATTCAATAAACGAAAAACAGAATGAATCACCACTAGAATGCAAATGACAACTATTTTTTTATGAAATCTTTTGTCATCTCCCTCGAGCCAATATCGTAAAGTAGTATGGAGAAGTGTCGCCACTATGGTTAGCTAATTTGAAGAAATTAATCAATTTTTTTGAAAAAGCAGGCTAGATGCAGAAACTTCGTGGACACATTAATTAAACTCTTTAAATTTCTTCATTTATTTAATACAAATTTATTTTTGTGCTCGTTATTAATACTTCTTATTGAAATATTTTAAATACGAGTATCTATATTTAATTATAATTTTGAGTTAAAAATATATAATATTTCTGATAAAGAAAGAAAAACAAAATTAGTAACCAACAATTTTTTTGAGAAACAGATTGATGAGATTCTCTACAAACATAATTTTATACACCATCTTAATGCTTTTTCTTCCAAAGTAACGTAGAAAAAACTTCAAGTATGGAGTGACAAACAATTCCCCAGAAAGTATTCAAAAATAACTTCCAAATTCTATAGAAATTTTGGCAGAATAACGGTAGGAAATGTACTTCAAAAGAATTTTCAAAGAATGTGTAATATGCAGAAACAATATCAAAGTTAAGGTAAGTGTTGAACACTTTGTCTTTAAGTCGAATTTGCCCTGCAACGATGCCTACGGTTTATGGCAATCAACTCCCAAAATACAACGACTATTTTCTTGTATGAGTAGCACTACAACACACAAGAAACGACGAACCAGAACTTGGTTTACGAACTTCGGTATGCAAAGTAAAGAAAACTAGAATTTATGCAACAAGAATGCAAGAATTTGGTTGAGAAATGAGAGAAAATGAATGCTATATGATTGCGTATCATTGGTGTAAAAATTGGGACGTCCAAGGGGTCCTATATATAGAGGATGAGGGGTTGTGAATGAAATGTCGCGCCCCAATNAAATGAGAGAAAATGAATGCTATATGATTGCGTATCATTGGTGTAAAAATTGGGACGTCCAAGGGGTCCTATATATAGAGGATGAGGGGTTGTGAATGAAATGTCGCGCCCCAATCTCAGCAACTCTTGCCAAAGGTCGCATCATTCACTTGTCACTAGCTGTCGCCATCGCCTCGCTTGAACTATAAAAATAGTGAGTTTTTCACTAGCATGTCGTTCGAGCGACAGTCCAGCCATAAGCTAGCAACAACCTTAGTCAATTTTTCAGACAGTTTCCTCTATTTTCTTCCCAATTTTGGACCGCAATTTCTCATTTATCCGGAATTGGTTTTGATATTCCAAATATATTACGACGATCTACTCGACAAGTAGAATAAGTTGGTCTATTTACTTTTGTAATTTGACCATCGAATCAACTCTGAATATTTGACTGAAGTTGACACAAAAGTTACTTTTTGGAAGTTTTGGTTTTATCACTTGACCAAATTTCAATCTTTTAAACCAAGTTTCGACAAGTAACACATACATAAAAGTTCGAGTCAATATAATCGACTAAAAAATCATATTCCCTTGAGTAGAACACCTTTTTTTTTGTTTGAAAAACTCGAGTAGTCTACCACCCGAAGTTAAGACCTAAAATGGTGGGATAGTTGGCCTGGCCATTTCTATCCACTTATGACCAAAAATTTGATTTAAAAAAGTGGTTATACTACAACAATTTTTTTCTTCCATCACTTATTAATTAAAGTAAATTTTAAAACATTTGTTCATTAAAACTCATGTCTCCAACTTTTCTCATCTCATTCTTATTATTAACATTCTACAAATTATTAGCATCTTATTTTCGATGATGTTACAATCCAAAAAGTCTATTAGAATGGTGTAAAAAAACACACTTGCTTCTCATATTTCTAAATAAGTAAAAAAATCAAATTAAAAAGTACAAACAAAATATTTGCTTCTCATTTCAAAGCACCCTAACACAATATTAGGACAAAAATTATCAGACCATATGTGCATGAAAAGAAAAACGTGGTGTCATATATTTTTGAGAGATTATATTGCCACTTCTTCTCCTACACTACTTTTTAATTGCAATATTTAGTCTTTGTATTTATAGTACTAATATCTCCACCTTTTTGTCATATATTTATCTTTAATATTCCATTAACTAACAAATTTGGTCCCATGATGATTTTCATTCAAATACGGTGGTTACATTGTCACTACAAAAATTAATTTTTACACCATATTTTTAGATATTTTGGTTATTTATGGAAATAGACATAAATAAAATGACATAAACCTATATTATATTAAATATCATATCAAATACAAATCATTTTTTGGACAATTTTATCCTTACTACAATTCAATTATTTCAATAATGCATTATTTTTCGTTTTTCAATGTATATTTAATTATTTCAATAATATCATACTTTTCTTTTTTCAATATGTACTTAATTTCTATAATCATTTGAACCATTTGAAAAATATTATCATTAATATGATGAATGTATATTTTACACATTCATTACCTTACTTTTTATTTTTCAATATGCATTTAATTTATTTAACTATTTGAACAATATTATCATGTATTATTTTATCAACTATTAAGTTATGATCAATGTATATTTGACAGATTCTTTTGACTTGATTGGATAGTAAATTAAATTCATTAAAAAAATTGGAACAAAAGATGATATTTTGAGAATTTTTTTCCAATTGATTTATTCAATGAATGTTAAGATATAAATGAGGTAAATAGAGGGACACAATGCATATCTATAATAAATAATACCAATTGATATATTCAATGCATATTAAGTGAAGATAAAGAAAATGATGGTATTCGTTGAATGTTCGTTTCAAATCAAAATGGTAAATGAACGGAGTATTCTAATTGACTTCCTCAACTATTTAAATTGTCTTCACGAATTGATTTTTATTTCATTTGAATCATCAAATATTTTGTTTTATTTTCTAGTACATCAACAGATAGGTTTTAGCCAACTCCAGCATCGTGGAATCAAAGGTTACAAAAGACCTATTGACATATGAAAATGAATGGTCCATTAAAATGACGGTAATTCGAAAGAGTCCGGTTGAATTTTATTCCAACAATGGTGATAAATTTGATATTTTGAGGTTCATCCTAATTGACAAGTGATAAGACGTCTAGTACGATGACTATTTATTTCGTAATTACGTTATATATGAAAAGTAAAATAATATTTGATTTCGGCATATAAAATTCAAGCCACATAAAAAATTATTTAATTGAGATTCTCATTGAATAAAAAGTTCATCACACAAGCAATTTGTAATATCACATCAAGTAAGAATAATTTTTTAGCAATTATATTCTTACTATAATTCAATTATTTTAATAATATCTTACTTTTCGTTTTTCAATATGTATTTAATTTATATAAGTATTTGAACCAATGAAGCAATATTATCATTAATATGAAGAATGTACATTTTACACATTTGTTACCTTACTTTTCATTTCGTTTTTCAGTGTGTATTTGATTTATTTAACCATTTGAACAATATTATCATTTATTATCTTGTCAATTATTTAGTTATGATCAATATATATTTGACAGATTCATTCGACTTGATTGCACACTAAATTAAATTCATTAAAACAAATTTGGAACAAAAGATGAATATTTTGAGAATTTTCTTCCGATTGATTTATTCAACGAGTGTTGAGATATAGAGGAGGTAAATAGGAAGACATAATGCATATCCATAATAAATAATTTCAATTGTTATGTTCAATGCATATTAAGTGAAGATGAAGAAAATGATGGTATTCGTTGAATATTCTAGACTATTCTAATTGACTTCCTCAGCTATTTAAATTGTTCTCACAAACTGATTTTTATTTCATCTGAATCATCAAATATTTTGCTTTTTTTTTCTAGCACATCAACAGATAGGTTTTAGCCGAATCAAGGTTGCTCCCGCGTCATAAAATCAAATGTTATAAGAGACTTATCGATATATGAAAATCAATGGTCCATTAAAGTGATGGTAGTTCAAAAGAGTTAAGTTGAATCTTATTCCAACAATGGTGATAAATTTAATATTTGGAGACTCGTCCTAATTGAGACGAGGTAATACGTCTAATACAATAACTATTTATTTCGTAATTGCATTATATATGAGAAGTAACGTAGTATTTGATTTCTTTGTAGGGATATAAAATTCAAGCATGTTATTAAAAATAAAAAATTATTTAATAGAGATATTCTCATTGAATAAAAAGTTCATCCCACATAAACAATTTGTATTAACTATTTTTTATATTCACGTATCTTCAAATAATATTTTTATAGCACCTATAAAACATTTCAGAATTACATGTTCAACTATGTCTAGTATTTACATAGTTGTGAAGCAAGAAAAACCCTTCCACCCATTCAAAATTTTGGGGGTAAAAGAGTATAAAAAAAGTAGATTGATTTTCAACTATCTTTTTCTTCTAAGAGATGGTTAGCAGGCAAGCCTGCTAGGATATTAGAAGATTGTAACCATAAATTTCAATGCACCAATTTTTCTCTCAAGGTTCTTTTCCATTTTTAAACTTCTCCTAGCTTTTACGAAACCCAACTTCCAGCCAAAGTTGATCAAGCATATTCAAAATTAAGAAAAATAACTTAATTATCACTGTTTGTAATAAAGAAGGGAGAAACAAAATGTAAAACTAAGTTGTAATAGAACAAACATTGGAGTACACAACTACAGAACAGGTTATGAAGCCTTGTTCCTTTGTAATGTTGTGCCCAAGCTACAAGTGAATCGCTACAATCGTACCATTCAAGTGATACAAGAGTTTGACAATTTCAAGACCAGGCATCGAACCGAGAATCGTTCATATTTTTCCAAGGAATCTTGCAACAATAATTCTGTGGTTTGCTGGCCTTCGATAGGAGTTCTTTACAAAGTTTTACAAGCTCTTTCTTGAATTTTTCCATCTCAGAAGGGCACAGCGTTTTTCAAACACTTCTTCACAAAATCAATTCCATCTTTCATCCTTATTTTGAAAGTTGATGTGATGAAGATGTCAACAACGGCTAGCATCAATAGCGATGTTTAGTCTACTAGTTAACAAGATTCTACTTACAAGTTATTTATGTAAGTTTCAATCGTCTGGAACCTTGATATTCCATATATCACCCATTACAATGAGATATCTCCTTTCCTTTAGTGATGTTTTTAGTCTACTAGTTAACAAATTCTCCTCCATGTTATTTGTATCATTATTTCATATCGTCTCAGATTGGATATTCCACACATCATCCATGACAACAAGATACCTCCTTCCATGTTTCCTGGGCTCTTAGTTAACTAGATTCTAATCCTATATCATTCATACGATAGGAGACCTCCATATTCCACACATCATCCATGATAATAAGATATCTCCTTCCCTTTGGAGATGTTTTCTAATCTTCTAGTCAGCAAAATTCTACTTCCACATCATTCTTAAATGATTGTTTAGTATCGTCATGCCACCTAGTATTTCCATATTTCATCTATCATGATACAATTTTGAGATATTGTTGTCCATGTACTAATGTTAAATGATGCAAAACAAATTTGTGGTCGTAATTTCTAATACATAAATTGTCTTACCGAGTCCTTCCATTCCAACTATAGAGATTGGATCAAGTTCCAAGTCTTGATCTCCATCGAATCAGCGTCAAGATCCACCCTAATGATCTCATCTTTGGGTGCAGTTTTTGAGGAATCAGCAAGCGATACTGTCTTGTAGATCCAAAATTCCATTGTTTTCACTGCTTATTTGAGAAGAATTTCATAGCAAAACTTTCAAGGAACTAAAAGGGTTTCAAATAGGGATGTAATTTGTTGTTTCTTCTAGATCTCAAATATGTTGATAATCTTGAAAGCAACTTGCAAATTCTTAATGGGATAACAGGCTGGATTTGCACAAATAATAAGATGACTCATTTAACGAAGCTATTCATTTTGTTATCTAATGGTCAGATCTTCAAGAAGACTTTAGAAAACATATATATCATAAGAGGGCCCTTGAAACCGCGTGCTAATCCTCTTTTTTAATCCCCCCCCCCCCCCCCCAACCACCTGTTTAAGACATTTTTTTGTACTATTCGTTTGGATTCTTGCAAATATGAAGTTATAAAAAATTACGCACATTTCTAGAACCAACCTTTTTTAAGAGAAATCTAGACTAATTTGGAAACAATAAAAGTCTAGGGGCTGATTCTTGTATAAGAATTCTCTAGAATTTCTTAAAGACCAAGTAAAATTAAGTAATAAAAAAATGGGAAAATTCTGGAGTTGATTCCACCGACTTTATTTGCTATAAATAGGTGGATTGCCTTGATTTGTAGGCCGCAATTGGAAGAGAAAAGTCTCCAATCATTGTATGAAAAAATTTCCATCAACTTTGTAAAATTCTATTTTCAATAAATTACATTTCCTCCTATCACTATCTTGTTCAATTAAAATTACTCCATACTATTTTTATTTTACAAATTCTACTCCACATAAAACCAACTAAACAATTTAATCTAAATCAATTTATTTCCCCTACCCACTATATAAAAAAAAATGCCATCAGTGGTTTCAGAGCTTCGTTCGATATCTATTGGACGTAAGTTTATACTATGGCCAACACTTTCCACTTATTAATTCCAATCCAAAATTTTAATGGAGACAACTATGATTTCTAGTCCAATAAAATAAAGATTTACTTTGTGCGCAAAATTTATGGGATGTTATCAATAATGGGTATACTGATCCGATGATATTTCCACTCTAACTATCGCACAAAAGAAGGAATTTTAAGAGAATAAACAAAAAGATCCCCTAGCTCTACTTGCTCTACAAATGAGCCCAACAAATATATATTTTTCGAGAATTATGGGAGCTACAATGGCAAAAGAAGTTTGGGATAAACTAAAGGAGGTTTCTACGACAGTGATAAGGTACGTACTTGCAGTCATCAAACTTTAAGAAGGAAATTTTAAAATTTTAAAATGAAAGATTCTGAAACCGCAAAAAATTATTATTCAAGAATAGATGAAATTGTTAATAAACTAAAAAATTATGGAGATGATGTTCCTGAAAAGAAAGTTGTCGAAAAAATTTTAATTACTTGTACAGAAAAATATGATCCAATTATTGCAGCTATTGAGGAAATTGAAGATATAGATAAATTAACAGCTGCA
>CAIGRN010012005.1:0-31041 GCA_903798345.1 Fraxinus anomala
ATACACGATAAGGAAACTACCTGGTCCGTGCAACACGCAATAATTTCCCAGTAAAATATATGAAGGAAAATATTAAAACTATGCAGACATGTACAAGCCTCTCCATCCCCATTCCACATCCCTCTCTAAAAAGCCTCTCATTGAAAGGAAAAAAAAAAAAAAAAAACCCCTTTTCTTAGGGTTTTCAGAGGCGCCGCTTTTGGACAATCTCGGTCCGAGAGAGAAGTATTTTCTCATTTCGTCCGTTTCTCAGGCAATTTATTTAAACTGCTTTTCTTTTTATGATTTTTTTTAAGCTTTTGATTGACTGTTTTGATATTTGTTACTGAAGTTTAGTTTCAATTTTGGTGCTTATAGATCCGTTTATTGGATTGATCCGATTGCTTTGTCAATTATTTTGCTGTTAAAATAGTGATCTAACTTTTTGCGTGTTAAGTTTTCACTTTTCAAATTGTTTGTTTTCTATGAAGTAGTATGCAATATGATACTTATTTTCTTTCTGATTTATCGTTAATTAATGGAATTTGGATAGATCAGATTAGTTTCCGGAAGTTATTTTTGTTCTAATCTGAACTGTTTAGCTTTGAGAAATTAGGGTTTTATTGGATATATTTGGATTTTTTAAACTCAATTCATGAATTATTGTACCTTCGACTGATTTTAAGCGTATTTTGGAATTGATTATTACTCTGTTGCATTCACTTTTGAGTAGAGTAGACTGAACAGATGGCTTTTATCTTGTTTAATTGAAATGTTGTAGATTAGTTAAATTTTGAAAAAGTCTTCTAGATCTAGGGTGAGTTTGTTTTATTCATTTGTATCTTTACATTTGGTATTGAAGACCAATGTACCTATACTCCACTAGGTCAACAATATAAAATCGTTATAACTCATGTTTGCCCATTTATGTGGGAGAGTTCAGGACTTTGTCAATTTAAATGAGCATAAGAGTGGCAGTTGTTCAGTTACCCCTTTCTCAAACTAGAAAATTGTGTTCTTTCTCTGTTTTTGTTGCATGGTAACTGTATGGAATGACGGAATATTGAATATGGTACTTATTTTTCTTATCATTTGGATGTTAAACGGGAAAATGTTGTCGGTGTTTGGCTTCTTTTATGGCCCCTGCATTCAGTATTCTGTTTTAGTATCACATGATATCCTGTTCAATTATTCTTTTCATCTATATTTGCCTGGGACTCTTATAGCATACATAAAATTTCCTCAATCTTACCCCCCTTTTTATATATTTGGTGTGACATTGGATTTCTCATTGAAGTTTTGTACATTGATCATTGCTTCTCACTTCTCAGGGAGTTATTTCTTTCTTCAGCATTTGAGATGCATTCAGTTCTGAGTTTTGGTGTAAATGCCTATTTCTTATGGTATTGACAGGTAGAAAATGGCAATGGAAGTTACCCAGGTTCTTCTAAGTGCACAAGCTGTAGATGCAACCGTGCGGAAACATGCTGAAGATACTTTGAAACAGTTTCAGGAGCAAAATCTTCCTGGTTTTCTGATATCCCTTTCTGGAGAGCTTGCTAGCGAAGAAAAGCCAATTGAAAGTCGTAAACTGGCAGGTTTGATTCTCAAAAATGCTTTGGATGCTATGGAACAACACAGAAAGTATGAGCTTGTTCAAAGATGGTTATCATTAGATGTGGCTGTGAAGGGCCAAATCAAGGCATGCTTGTTACAAACCCTTTCCTCTCTGGTACCTGATGCTCGATCAACTGCTTCACAAGTCATTGCAAAAGTTGCAGGTATTGAGCTGCCACAGAAACAGTGGCCGGAGCTGGTAGGATCCCTCTTGTCAAATATTCATCAGGTCCCACCTCATATAAAGCAAGCTACCCTTGAAACTTTAGGGTATCTGTGTGAAGAAGTTGTTCCAGATGTTGTTGATCAAGATCACGTAAATAAGATACTTACAGCTGTGGTACAAGGCATGAATGCGAATGAAGGTAACAATGAGGTCAGGCTTGCTGCCACCCGAGCTTTGTATAATGCTCTTGGCTTTGCACAGGCAAACTTTTCCAATGATATGGAACGTGATTACATAATGAGAGTTGTTTGCGAGGCCACTCTCTCCCAAGAAGTGAAAATTCGTCTGGCTGCTTTTGAGTGTTTGGTCTCGATTGGGTCAACATATTATGAGAAATTAGCACCATACATCCAAGACATTTTCAACATCACATCGAAGGCTGTCAGAGAAGAAGAGGAACCAGTGGCTCTTCAGGCCATTGAGTTTTGGAGCTCAATTTGTGATGAGGAGATTGATATTTTGGAAGAGTATGGAGGTGTATTTACTGCAGATTCTGATGTTCCGTGCTATTATTTTATCAAACAAGCTCTCCCGGCACTTGTTCCTATGCTGTTGGAGACTCTTCTCAAGCAAGAAGAAGATCAGGATCAGGATCAGGATGAAGAAGCTTGGAATCTTGCCATGGCTGGTGGAACTTGCCTTGGTCTGGTTGCCCGTACAGTGGGTGATGATATTGTGCCGCTTGTCATGCCATTTATTGAAGAGAATATAATAAAACCTGATTGGAGGCAAAGAGAGGCTTCCACATATGCATTTGGTTCCATATTGGAAGGTCCTTCGCCCGATAAGTTAACCCCTATTGTCAATGTTGCTCTAAATTTCATGCTCACGGCCCTGACCAATGACCCAAGTAGCCATGTGAAGGACACAACTGCATGGACCTTGGGGAGAATATTTGAATTTCTCCATGGTTCAAGTGTGGAAACACCCATTATTACTCCAGCAAACTGCCATCAGATTATTTCAGTTCTGCTCCAGAGCATGAAAGATGTTCCAAATGTTGCTGAGAAAGCCTGTGGTGCTCTCTATTTTCTCGCACAAGGTTATGAGGACTTGGGATCATCATCTGCTTTGACGCCTTATTTCCAAGAAATTGTTCAGTCACTCCTTAACGTCACTCATAGAGAAGATGCTGGGGAGTCACGACTTCGGACTGCTGCATACGGGACACTTAACGAAGTGGTAAGGTGTTCAACTGAGGAAACTGCCCGGTTGGTGTCGGAGCTTGTTCAAGTCATCATGGCAGAACTTCACAAGACTCTCGAGGCACAGAAACTTTCGGCTGATGAGCGAGAGAAGCAGAATGAATTACAAGGCCTTCTCTGTGGGTGCTTACAGGTCATTATTCAGAAACTAGGGGCTTCAAATGCCACCAAGTATGCCCTCATGCAGTATGGAGATCAGATGATGAACCTTTTTCTCAGGGTTTTTGCTTGTAGAAGTGCCTCTGTCCATGAGGAAGCAATGCTTGCTATTGGTGCATTTGCCTATGCAACAGGCCTCAATTTTGCAATATACATGCCTGAATTTTACAAGTACTTGGAGATGGGTCTACAGAATTTCGAAGAGTATGAAGTTTGTGCTGTAACAGTTGGTGTCGTGGGTGATATCTGCAGGGCATTGGAGGGTAAGATTCTGCCTTACTGTGATGGGATAATGACCCAGCTCCTCAAAGACTTGTCTAGTAACCAGCTTCACCGATCCGTAAAGCCCCCAATCTTTTCATGTTTAGGGGACATAGCATTGGCTATTGGAGAGAATTTTGAGAAGTACCTAATATATGCAATGCCCATGCTCCAGAGCGCTGCGGAATTGTCTGCTCACACATCAGGTGCTGATGATGAAATGATAGAATATACTAATCTTCTTAGGAATGGAATTTTGGAGGCTTATTCTGGAATATTCCAGGGCTTCAAGAACTCTCCTAAGACTCAGCTTCTGATCCCGTATGCACCACATATCCTTCAATTCCTAGACAGCATTTACATGGAGAAAGATATGTAAGTGTACCCTTTATTTTTTAATTGCATTTATGCTTCATTGTGCTGTCTTCTGTATATTTATCATCTGATTGTTCAATCTATATTATTGCAGGGATGATGTTGTGATGAAAACTGCTATAGGTGTCCTGGGCGATTTAGCGGATACTCTGGGAAGCAATGCAGGTTCTTTGATTCAGCAATCTGTGTCAAGCAAAGACTTTTTAAATGAATGCTTGTCTTCAGATGACCATTTGATCAAGGAATCTGCCGAGTGGGCCAGGTTGGCCATTAGTCGTGCCGTTTCTGTTTGAGGTTGTGTCTATGGAGTACATATTATCTAACCTGCATGCATATGGTCGTGTCGAGTCGGTTCAGGTCGGGACCAGAATGCATACGAGTCGGGTCATTGACTTTCTCTGACTACAGAAGCATTTTATCTTTATAACGTCACTAACTCATGCATCAGCATCATGGGATCGGGATCACGGTGGCTGAAGGACCTGAGAAACAAAATCTCAGGTTCATTTATTTTTCCATGGGAAGGAGTTGGTGGCGGTGGCTTCTCGGTAATTTAAACAACTTGAGAAGTAGAATCCAATTTTTGAGATCGAGAGGGAAAGATAGTTGTTACTGTGCTCAATGAACAAATCAGTCTGCATTGCATGCTTGTGCTTTGTGCTTCCTTGGTGGTCTCTCCCGGTGGTCAGAACAAGATAATCTCCATGCCATCCTTGATCGGAACAAGATAAGCCCCAAGAGTTTTAGTTTGCATGATACCTTGAGCCAGCCAGCCAACCTACCTACCCACCACCGTTTTTCTTCCCTAATTTTTAATTTTTCTCTCATCAAAAATCATTTTTTTTAAAAAAAATATGTTTTCTGGTCAGTCGTTTGCATTGGTCATACATTTGTTGTTGGAGTCGGGTTGCATTCAATCTCATTCATTTCATTCATCATGCTATATTTGGGGGGTCTAGGTCGGGGGTTAGTGGGCCGGGTGGGTGGTCAGGTTAGCATTTCATTCACATCATTTTTTCTTCAAAAATGTTCAGTTAAGGCATTTCACAGGTCAAGGGTCAAAATACATGCATTTGTGAAAGCATACATGCTTCTCTTTTTCTTTATGTAGAAGTATTGTTTTCGTTTTTTCCCCTTCAATCTTGGGGTTTTCGATGTATTTTCTTTTGGTTTTCGATCTTTTGGGATAAAAGAAATGCAATGTCATGAAGTGCGGTGACATTGGAAGGATTGAAAATAGGATATTGATGAATCAATTGTTGTCCAAAGGCAGTGTTTTTGTGTAGTTTTGTCTCACATTTTTCAGCTTTCAATGGATGTATATGATTTCGTTTATTTTGTATTCTCAAGGGAAAAATGTTTGTTTCTTATTACATATGCTGCATAATGAATGAATGTCGAGGTATGAGAAGGATACAAATTGTCTTTATATAGCATGTTTGGCCAAGTTAAAATTATCTGTGTTTTAGAGGGTAAAAAATTGAAATACGCATTTGTTGATGAAAGTTATATTTTGACCATATGATAGAAAAAAACATTTGTTGCTCATTAATCTTTCATGTGGTTGGGGCCCTGTTTGGTAGGTATTCTGCCTTTGGTTCTGCATCTTGTAGAAGAGTTTTTTGAAATGCTAACTTAGGTAAGTATTTGGAAATTAAGTCTCTGTTTAAAGTGGAAAAGTTTAGGGTATGTTTGGTTTGCAATTTTCAGGCTATTATCAACTTTTAATTTTGCAAAAGATTGAAAATATACTTGGTTTGGTATTTCTAAAAATGCATTTTTCGAAAATAAGGATAAATTTGTAATATAAAATTCAAAACGTATTTTTTTCCATTTTTATTTTTAGTGAGAATTCAACACACACTCAAAATATGAAAAATAAATTTTTAAATAAATTTTCAAAAATAAAAAAAAATTTTAAAGTAAAAATATAATTTTATAAAAAATAAAAATCAACAAAATAAATTCTAAAATTAAAAATTGAAATACAAAATTATAATTTTTTTAAAAAAAATAAATTATTCAAAATTTAAAATAAAAATAATTCAAGTTCTTAATAATTATTTACATGAGAATTCTAAAAATGTATTTAACTGAACAAAGATAAAATATTCTCAATTCGCATTACTCATTCATTTTTATTTCTAATTTTACTTTTGTAGCGAAAAATGATATTGTAAGATTCACCACCATTAAAATGTACATATTACATTATAGTATATTAGCATAAAATTGTTTTATTTTTACTAAATAACTAATTTCGTTAAATAAAATGTCATAAAATAATTTTTTAAAATTTCAAAGCAGACGTGTTTTTCTAGTTTGTCATTTTGAAAAATAAACATTTTTAACAATCTTAAAATAGATTCTCAAAACAGAAAATTGAAAATGAATTCAAAATTGAAAATTGAAACATAGACTAAAACATGCACTCATTGTTTCTTAAACTTATTTTTAACTATGCATTTTGTCAATAAAATATTTCTATACGTAAATCAAAAACATTTCCTTATTTTAGTAACACATTCTTTTAAAAAAATTATTATTAAAAATCTATTTTCTCCCAAGAATGTGGCTAAAACATAGACAAAAACATTTTTATAAAATTAACAAAATGGGTTCAAAAGTAATTTTTTAGATCACAAAAGCTCATTTTGACTTTTAAAAAAATCATGTCAAATGAATCCTTAAACTATGTAAGCACCCGTTTGGCATAGCTTTTATTTTTACTTTTGCTTTATGCATAAGAATTTTTTGAGGAAGTTACATTATTTTTTATTTAGAAACTAATTTGTAAAAAACACTTCCTAATTCAAAAGTGTGTTTATATGAAATCACATTGAATCAGCTTCTTGTAAAAAAATTTAAAAACACTTTTATAAAATTAGTTATACGAACCTAAAAATAGTTTTTGAGTCTCAAAAATCCCTTGACTTTTTAAAAGTCATTCGAAACGGGCATGAATGCCACTTGTACGTAGAGTTTGGGGTGAAATTGTCAAACCATTAATATTTAGTTTTGGTCGGAGGAGACTCACATCATAAAATGTGTACACAACGAAAACCACTTTCTTGGTCATTACATATCCCATTTCCCTACACGAAGAATGTAGTCCAAATAATTGAAGACTGGCAATCACTTCAAACGTGACAAGTAAAATTTGTACTAAGCATTCTGATAGAACAGCATGCACCACTTTCAACAGTAGCTTAGTGCCTTCAACAACTGTTTAGTGCACATATCACTGCCCTTTCTAACTTGGTTGTCTTCTCCACTTAAGGTCCCATATTCCATTGACTTGTATCTTAGTGTTTAAATTTCAATAATTAGCGTCAAACGATTCGAGTGCATAAAAATTTTAATTGATAGCTACTTCCATTTAGTTCGTATGAATTGAATGTTGAAAGCTAAAGAACTCGAGGCCATTAAATGTATGCAACAATTTGCGACATAGTTGGAAGAATAATACTATATATGTAGCACAAGTAGTGTTTAGTATTAATTTACATGTCATACATTATATATAATAGGTCTGGAAAAGTTTGGCACGATCAAAAAGCACAACAAACGATATGACATAAATAGTTTGTTTTACATAGACTCCAAGGAGTGCAATTAAATATAAAAATATGAAACTTATGCTACGTAGACCAATACTAAACACTACTTGGAATGGTCTTTTGGACAATACTAGACAATATGGGGCTTGAAAATTGAAGTCCATCTCCACTGACGGATTTAGGGAGTTTGGGCTGGCTTTCAGCCTATTTCAATTTTTTATGTGTAAAGGTTTTCTTATACGTATAAAAAAATAAATAAATAAAAACTTAGCCCGGATTAACTTTTTTTTAGCCCGATCTTGAATTCACCCGTCCATGTCTACATTCACAATAGAATGTTGTTCATGGCAATGGCTAGTTTCTCAAAGTCTTTTCATGGTGTCATTCCTCCTTATGTGGCAGAATGTCACGAGATGACGGGAGGTTTACATTTACTAGCGCTCATGGTTTGGATGTCTCGATGGTGGAATTAGCCTCTATAAATGCTGTAAAGGCCGTTCAGAATCGTCCCATTCATACCCAAGAGGGTGAGCTTCCGGTTTCCATTAATGATTTAGCTTCTTCTTTCCTTGCTTTAAGGTATATTGGCGTGCGACAATTTGTGTTGCCCATACTCTTGTTGGAAACGTTGTTCTGGGATTTACTCACTCGAAATAGGTAGAGGAGTCTCTAAAAGTCATTTCCAACGTGGTTAAGGTTGATGTGAACAATATTTAATGTTCCTATTGAAAAATAGCATGAAAAATATATAAATAGAAACAATAATTTTCCAGAGCGACGGAGGGTCTGTCACTTTAGATGGAAATAAAGCGCTACTGAGCATTTAATTTTAAGCGAAATCTTCTCAAGTCAACGTGACTGGATTCGAGCCCCTATAACTATATAAAGATTTATGTAGAAAACTTTAGGATGGAAAAAAGGCCACAGACTCCATAGATTTGAGTACACGTCTAATATTATTAGTGCATCATTTTGAATTTCTCGACAGCCCAGCCCATCTTTATTTAGTTCAATCGAAAAATTAAAGAAAAAATTAAAATTTTGTTTGTGACGACACAATCCAACTCCGTGTACCGGAGCTGGGGGAAGAGGGGCTTCCCAATTTGTATAAACTATTGACAACTGTTTTTATGTTTCCCCGACAACATTAAAACATTGTAATTACTCACACATAAAACACCAAAAATCACCATCATTACAAATATTTGGTGTTTCTAGCAACACATGAATTGTCTTAATGATGATTATAAGTAAATTAATACAAGTAAGTTTAAAGTTGCAATGTTTTCTGTCTTTTTGGCAGTGCTTCCTTTCCTAAATTTCAACCCTCAAAAAATTCACTCGTTTGTAGGCCACTAATATCCTTTTGTGTCTCCTACACATTGATTTGACCAATGCCTAAATTTTAGGATCAAAGGCACTATAGTTTAAAGGTGATGTTTGGTGCCACTGAGAAGTCAAAATTTGAATATATATTTAGAAGGGTTAACAAATATGATAGGTTGAAGATAATGTTCAAATGATATATGTAGCATCATTTTAAGTGCTTAAATTTTTAGATTAAATAGTTTGATATAGTATCAGAGCCGCGGATAAAGTTTATGTATTCAAGTCAAGTTGTCATTCATTTATTGAAAAAATGAATTTCACTTACATGTGAGTAGATGTGTTTAAAATAATATTTAAATTATATACACATGATCCTATATAAAAAAATGAGCCATTAGATCAAATTATTTAATACGATTAGTTCTAAACTCGTATCTCAAGAGAACCAATAGAAGATTGTGATTTCGTCAAATCAAACTTTGAACTCAAGGGTGTCAAATGCTGAATGTCCTAGGTGGCCCGAGCTATTCATAGAGAGGCCCGAGATGGTCCACGACTGGCTCAAGATTTCTTGTGGGTCAAGTCAAACCAAGAACTGCTTGATCGGCTCGGTGCTAACACCCTTAGAAGCACTTCCAAAAAAAGATAGTGGCAACATGTACATGGTCATAATAATTATTTATGCCCCATTTTTTGGTCATCTTTAATTTTTTTATTAAATTGTTCTTAGTTAAGAGTCTTTCTTTATATCTCCAACTCTTTTCGATTATTCTCAACTTCCTTGAAATTCTGCTCTAAGCAAAGAAGAAGCCAAAACGGACATATTTACATACACACATAGTGATACATAGAAAAAAAATCCACAATATTTTCTTTTTGACCAAAAAAACTAGAATAATGTTATTTGATGTGCACAGAAGATTTGGCCTAATCACGAGCCTTCACATAGCCTGAGCTATTGTACCCGAGCTACAATCCCAGTTGAAGTAAGTCTACCTAGCATGAGATGCCTCATCCCCGAGTTAGAGGAACATACTACTAAACATCTTGACCTGTTGAAGGAAGTCAGTGAACAGTCTGCCATAAGAGTAGCGTCGTACTAGAATAGAATAGCAAAACGCTTTAATTACAAAGTTAAGCTAAGAAGGTCCAAAGCGGGAGATTAGTTTTGAGAAGAGCAGAAGTAGCTAATCGTACCCAAGAAAGTTAGGACCAATTTGGGAAAGACCCTTCAAAGTAACACGACAAGTCCATGGTACAGCCTAAGAGACAGCTCGGGAAGACCACTTCCAAAATTTTGGAATGCAGATAAACTAAAAACTTATTACAAGTAGCTGGCCCTACCTCGCTAATTTAGCTATTTAGTCTAGTTTACTTTTAATTGGGATTGCATACCTCTATGCATTTGTTTTACTTTTAGCTAGTTTATCTTTAGTCGGGCTTGCATGCCCCCATCAATTTTTCTTTTCTTAGACAATTTAAGTTGTCAAGGCATACGGGCCTACATTATTTCTAGAAGATAGAAAAGTTTATATAGAGTGGTAGTTGGGATTACCCAACAAATTGTTTTCAAAAAGAGTTGACCTAAAAGTCGTGCCCTCGAGTATGCTCCTGAAATTCGTGCACACGAGCATGCTCCTAAAAGTCGTACCATCGAGCATGCGTCGAAAGTCGTGCCCATGAGCATGCGACAGAACTTCGTGCCCACAAGCACGCGTTGAAAGTCGAATACGAAATATTCGATATTGCATTCATGTGCCTTTTATCGTTGGGGAATGAAGCTCAAACTAAAACATCTAATAGCTCGAGCAGTTTGCTTACTTGTTATTCGCAAGTAATAAGCTCGAACTAAAACATTTAATAGCTCAAGCAGTTTGCTTACTTTTTATTCACAAGTAATAAGCTCAAGCTAAAACAGGTAATAGCTCGAACATTTTGGTTGCTTGTTATTCACAAGTAATAAGCTCGAATTAAAACAGGTAATAGCTCGGACATTTTGCTTACTTGTTAATAAGCTCGAGCTAGAATAGCTAGAGCCTAAAGAATTGAGCTCTAGCGTCAAATAAAATAGCTCAAGCTTTTTGTTGACCTTGTTATTCACAAGTAATAAGGTCGAGCTAATACATCTAATAGCTCGAGAAGTTTACTTGTTATTCACAAGTAATAAGCTTGAGCTAAAACATCTAATAGCTCGAGCAGTTTGCTTACTTGTTATCCACAAGTAATAATGTTGAACTCATAATAAACAAGGACTAGCTCGAGCCTAAAAGCTGAAACTCGAACATAAAGAGCTTTGAAATCAAAATGAGTATAGCTTGAGCTATGAAAAGTGTAACTAAAAAAATTCAGGATGTGACATGGAAAACGCAAGTAAAATGCAGTTCAATACATTAGGCCAAGATTGGGCTAAACACTTGCAACAATAAAATCAAAAATGATAAAATCAAAAACTACCCAAAATGGGCTATGTACGTGAAGTTACATTCCAAAAAGCCAAAAATTGTAATCAAAGGTTCGAGGTCCAGAGTCTAGATCGTGAGTGTCTTTATTTGTAGCATCTTTAACCTCGACCTCTTGGTCGACTTCCTCATCATGCTCGTCCTTTCCACCCGTAACATCAACCTCGTTGACGAAAAGCTCGAGCTTGGCTTGGAGCTCATCAATGGTCCTCAGGGACTCGGTTAGGGGCGTCATATCCTCAGACAGTCGAGGGCGGAGGAATACTCCAGCCTGTTTCAGGACATAATTGTACGAAATAGCCCCATAATCCCCTTGCAGCTTCCCGAACTCTGGGAAATTTTTTAAGTCCTCACATTTTGGCATCACCCCGTACTTCATAGCTACCTCTATAATTTTATGTTCTTTATAGATGGTATGGAGCTCGGGAAAGGTAAGGATCACTTGTTCCCGAAGATGAGCACTAACAGGCTCGACCATGGGGATAAGAGACAACATTAAATCCTCACTACTACTCGAGCTTGATCCCTCCGAGTAATCGTTCACACTCTCACTACTGCTCGACATTTGATTATTGAAATTAGAATAATCTTAAAGTATCGAGCACTTACCTTAAAGAACGATCACCCACAAAACCACTAAAAGCTCGAGCTTAAACTGCTTTTCCATAGAGATTTGGGAGGTAAAAAGTGAAAAATGAAGGTGAAAATAAGATATCTATAGGCCTATAGGGAAGGCCAAAGGTCATCAAATCCTGGCCCTTGGCCTAGAGCTACGTGGCATCCATCCAGCGACATGTACTCAACCCTACACGTGGCATCCAGATGTCCTCACCCACATGTACACCATGATCAAAGGCAGTACTCAAGTTCAAGCTGCTCAAAATTTTTTGCACCTCGTCTTACAAGCCCGTTCACTCATTCACAAGCTGTGATTTTAATGTATGGGGGTCTGTGATGTGCACAGAAGACGTGGCCTGATCCTGAGCCTTCACATAGCCCGAGCTACTATCCCCGTACAGTTGTATCCCCAATTTCACATAAGAGTGGTCGAGCCTGCCTCTACTGGTCAGGCATGTCCCTCCTGGTCGAACCTAGTGGTCGGGTCTCGATAGGATCAAGCCTAATATTGGTGATACAACCCTTCATGCCCTTATCTCGTGCCTTTTAGAAGTTTTAGTCCTCCCATAACTCAAATTCTCTACATTCATCCTTATCCAAATATCCAACATCTTGCAGTATAAGTCAAACTCCAAAATGTAGTTTTAGTAAAACTTAATCACTTTATGTGATAATGATAGGGATTCTAAGTGGTTTAATCCTTAAAGGATCCAACCACCAACCTCTATAAATACAGAATTAAGGTTTATTATTCAGATACAATTTTACATAATTTTTGGAGTTCATAGCCCTACGCATAAATTCTCTCTCTAACTTAAGTATCAGAGGGGTGACGACGACACACACCTCAACGCATTTGCTTCAAGAACCGGAGATTCAATTCCACTTGTTTGCGGTCATCAAAGAGATTCGGCTCGTGCTCATTCCTTGTCCTTAAGTTCGAGATTATTCAGGTGCAAATTTTGACAGCATCATTATTTATCATTATGATGATAGAATTATCGGTGGTGTACTAGTTTATGTGGAATGATGTAATTGGGCAATTCAATGTTTATAAGAGAGAGAAATGTGATGGATAATGGATTGACACATCACTAATGTTCTATCATTATGATAACAAATAGTATTACTCAAAAACCTAAGTGGCCTTGGGGCATGCATAGGCTAAAGTCCCCTCCCTCTGCTCGTGACTCTAAGCTCCTGTTTGGCCACCATTAAAATTATAATGGGTACCAAACGGGAGCTAAGTAGATATTTTCTATCACATCAAGTCAGAGATCATCATAAGAAATATCGAACTATACTCTGATGACAACAACCTAATGTTCAAGACAAAAAATGAAGTGACAAGAATACGAAGCAAATATAATAAAAAAGCAAGACTTCGTTAGAAGTTGAAGACAACCAATAAATGACCAACACTACCCAACAAAGGATAATTGATGGTTGTACATTATTGATTGATATTTAGCATGAACTATTTCCACTGGAGATGGACTCACAAAAAAGATGAAAATAAAACCAAAAGAAAAAATCTGCAAATTGCTGTCCTCTGAGCCATGCAAAAAATAAAAATAAATAAATAAATANCTAGGATTCGATAGACTCATAAAGCTTGAAATCTAGCTTCCACGATTAACCACTCTTTACACTTTTTAGAACACTGGAGATAAGTGATGAGAGCTTTTTTTTTTTTTTTTTTGGATGTAAAACGCATACATATACTAAAGTTGACTTCAATTTTGTGGCTCAGAGGTAATGCATATCATCATCGCTGAATCGGCTATTGGGTGGGTGGGGTGCACTACACCAACAATTTTAACACGCATTTCTGCTTATATAAACAGCCCTTTCCCCCCTTCACCCTTCTAGTACTAAAAAACATCCTCAGTGAATAATCCTCAGTGAATATAATACAAACAAAGCCATGAGTCTTACTATGAAGGCTTCTTTTCTTCTTTTTCTGTTACTATTTGTCTCCCTATCTACAGGTTTTTAAGCTAAATACAATCCTGAAAAGTCTCTAGTTTCAACTTAATCTTTATTGATTAGTACATTGGATGCATGTGATAAGCTATCAGCTTAGGCATTTGTTGTTTTCTTGTTTGTAGGAACGGTCGACTGCTCCGGGATTCGTGGAAAAGCCGTTTTCACGCATCACAAGGTAATTTGGCTATTAGTTATAGTTCCTTAATTCTATTTTATTGCTACCTTTTTAGAAACCCACACAAGAAAGTACTGAGGATGAAATTTTATGCTGAAGTTGCCTAAAAATGAAAGGCATGTTTGGTATGCACAATGGATTCTTTTGTGACGATTTTAAATTGTTTTGTTTAACACTGTCCACTACTTTAGTGTTCACTTTACCAAACAAGCCTGGATAGTGTATCGTACGATGTTAACCATGAGCTATACAGAATCTGCCTCCAAGAAGGGGGAATGATGTGAAAAAATAGAAAAAATGTGATCATAGTTTTGAGATATAAGGTATGTCTCATCTCGTGGTGAGACAAGGCTAGGCAATTGATGCTCTCATGTTTGGCGAAGTTAAAGAATTACTTTTTAAAGCAACTTTTTTTTCTCTGTTGAACATATTCGAACTTTTAGAAGTTACCTTTCTTATGATGTTTAAATACTTTAAAAAATGTTTTAACTCTTCACTTACTTTCCCAAAAAAGTACTTTCACTTTTTTTAAGCATAGCCAGGCATATGATTCGAGGGAATCTTCAATGGAAGCTTTGCTATCTTCTCAAGCAAATCGAAAGAGTTTTCCACCTCAAGATTTGCTAACGATATTAACAAACAAATTAAGCGATTCAGCTAACCTTTTCTGCGTCTTTTTTGAAGGGAGAAATGCAAGTAAATTCAAGAAAGCTCTTGGCACTTGATGCAGTGTTAGATTATGACTATGCAGGGCCAAATCCTAAGCACGATCCAAGAGGGAAAAAGGGTGGAGGTGGCAGAAATCCATGACTCTCTTCGACCAGCCTTCTAGTCTCCTGCTGGAATACATAAAGATTTTGATCACAAATGACTACATCAGTTATTGAATTTTCTAGCTATACAATAACAGTCTCTCTCTAAATATCCTCTTGATGGCATGATACAGAAAATGCCATAGTATTAATTCAGATGCTCTTATGTATGTGGATGGTCGCATTTTGATATAACTAAGGAATGAATAAAATTTGTTGTTATTTTAAAGTGAGAGCTTAATCATATATGGACTGTTGGTGAAATATTGATATCACCGTACAATAATTTATATTCAAAATAATTTTTTTACAGTGAATAAACAATTGGACAGAATTCCGACTTACAGAATGAACGGAATAAAACAGAATGATAATAGTTGAGGTAAGAGTTCGACTCTTTCACTTTAAAACGATAATGCCACGCACTGGTGCCCACGGTCTTCCATCACTCGCTCCCAAAATAAAACGACTTGTAATAGTATTACTTCAAAGTACAAGACCTGACAAACCTACCAATGTTTTGATCTCTCTAAAATTGGAGGACCTAAAATGCGCGAAAATAATATTTGAGACTAAAATGCACAATAAGGAATAATGCAGGACGAACAGTTTATATATTGCAAGAGAGAAAATCAAAAATGATTTTGAAATAAATAAAATTCAGCATATGAGGATCTATTTATATAAGTTGAAAAGTTATGTCCAAAAGACACAATAATCGAAAGGTTGTTTCTTGAACAGACACAATTCATTTGAACGGGTAGTTTAACAGCCAACCGTAAGATTCTAAAAGATGCCACGTGTCTCACGCAGAAATATCCATGGAATATATAAATAATATAAATAAATATATTATTTAAATTAATAATAATATAATATAATTCAAATATTATTTTACCAAAAAAATATATACCAACTTGGTTTAAGCCCACAACCCGTGCTCATGTGGAGTCGCCTGATTGGTCGGACGGTTGCCCATGCATGTGTTTTGGCTCAACCTAGTAGCATGTAGGTCATCTTCTCTTCAAAGACTATTGATACCCAATATAAATTGGTTTCTACCTTCTAATTTTTTTTATGTGGGATTGACATTTTTCAATTTCCCACCAATTTTTATTCTCAATTTATTTTAACTTCAAGTTGTCGTCTTTTGACCTTAATTTCTTATTCACCTTAAATTGATTTTGAGAAAATAAACACATTACATTAATTTACTCGTGGAGTAGAATATATTTGACCAAAGAAATCTTTTGTCTAACTAACGGGACCCACTTAAAAAATTGGTCAAAAGTTGGTCAAACCAGCTAATTAAACCAATTTTCCAACATGGACAACTATCTCTCAAGCGTAAATTACCAGACAGATGCCCTTGAAAATCTAATGTTGCAAGCTTAAGTGAAAATCTTAACTCTTTTAGAAATACTAATGCAAGAATAATTAAGCCTCTTAATATTCAAATGGCGACTTAAGCTTTTATCTCTTTACAATCAAATCTTCCAACTTAAGTAGATACTTAAATATAAGTAAATATCTTTCAAGTTTCAAACTGTGCTTTTCACCCCTTAATTTCTAATTCGTTAATAATTTTTCTCCCAATTGGAGTAGAGTTAGTATCAAGTTTCAACTATCTCATCTGAAACCCGACTGATGTCCACTGAAAGCAAGCTAAACCTTTTATGACATTTGATCACACCATCATTTGAGTAACCAAATCATGGGCTTTAAGAATGGACTTGTTGCACCCGACAATAACTCCTCAACATGAGACTCTAGTGACTTGAATTCATAACCCTAGTTCTGATACCATTTGTTAAGATCGGGTTTAATAATCTCATCTAAAAATCAAGTGGCGTCCAGTAAAAACTAGCTAAATCTTTTATGGTATTCGATCACCATCATTTGAGTAACCTATTCCATGGGCTTAAGAACAGCCTTGTTGCAATCCAAGAAGTTGCTTTATTGGGTTTGAAGCACCTAAGATTTTTTGACATTTTGTGGCTAATATGAGCTTTGCTACATTGCATTTTACTTGACACTGACAAATTTGTCATATGTCTCCCTTGGTTAATTCTGTTTAGTAAAACATACCAAACATGCCCGTTATTCGCTCATTTATACAGACCGTGCCATTAGAATTCTATTACTTCTCAAGTTATCAAAAAAGCAATGGCTATATAACCTGCTAAGACAGATAAAGTATATTGCAGTAACAGATACTAATTCAAAAGAGGCAACTACAAGTCATAAGCAGATCCTGGTACATGTCAAGTATACAGGCTAAATGCAAGCCACAAACAGATTGTAGCTAAGGTTGATCGGTAATTTCATGTGAAAAGAATTGTATGATGACTATTTCTGGTCTATTTCAAGATCATGTATATACTTGAAGATGTATGCTTGAATGTTCAAAGCATAGGACAAACAAGTACATTCTTTTTAATTAATTCTGGTTTTTTTACATATAACTAGTTGAACTTCGAGTTCATGATGTAAGCAGAGTTGACATTATATTCAAAGTGACAGTATACTGACTATTGCTAAAACACTAACTTTGTTGCTCCAGAGGTAAACTTCGCCAATCCGTTTCCCTGCACACATTTAAATTCCAAGAACAATCATGAATTTAAAGAAAAGAAGAGTGTCTTCATTATCGAATAAGTAAAAGTTGAAGATGTGGAAGATGTATGTAGGCTAAAGGCTCGTGTAGATACTTTTTCTAAATTTTCATTAAACAAAAAGCTGATGGATTAGAAACATGATATGTTCAACTACCATTAGACCCTCTGTTGTCAATTTTACTTTATGTTTTAATGGGAAACAGTAATCATGATTCAATACAACTATAACATGAGCCGTCCTTTTCACAGCCTATTTTGCTAGTCCTTTTCACTTTGGTTACTGATCCGCCTCGTGAAAAAGCTCAACCTATTAGAAACAGGAACACTTATTTATTTAAATATGGTACCCGACTCGCTTTCTTACATGTAGGCCGGATTCATTTTTTCATCAAAGATCCCATACATGCCCGATTTTCATAAACTTGTGGCAACAACACTATTGAGTTTATCTCCGGGCATTTATCTCAGTGAAGTTTTGGTAAGCCATGTATGAGTGCACTATTGCGATCCCAACAGAAAGTTGGAATTACAAAGTAAAAACATCATCTTGACTTTAAGGGCAGGTGGATTATGGATACACTGAATCATCTCATTGAAATAGACAATTAGGACTTTCCAGCATTAACTTTTTGAAACCTTTATCCTTTCAATGGTATTGACAGGCACTAGCCAACAAATAGAAATGCATACTCTAAATCAGCAATGACAATGCTGACGTTATCTTGTCAGCGTCGGTTCTGCAATACAAATTAATTGCAGGTGAGAATAGTAATTACAATTTAGACGCGGAAATGGAAAATATTAATCCTGTGAAACTACTTACCAGAGCCATTTGCTCAAGAGCCACAGAAGCCATCAGTTAACAAAAGAAAATAAGTTAACTATGCTTGCTCGGAAAATAAATTACTGAATCATAGCGCGTAAATTACCTGAACATCTCCATGCTGTGTAAACTGACTTACAAAATTAACAGCATCCGAGCTGAAACAAATAAAAGTACTTGTAGATTATTTACTGTCTAAGAGGAATAGTAGGCTATAGACACGAGTTTGTTCATGAAATTTAGATTGCTATAAGCAGTAAAGGTTATAAACAGACCTGTTCATGTAGTCCCACAAGCCATCAGATGCTAATATTATGAATTCAGCATCAGAACCTAAAGCTACTTGAAAAACATCGGGAGATGCAATAACCAAGTCTCCATTAAATTGTAACCTGACACAGTAAAAGGAAAGTCGAACTTTTTTCATAGCAAAAGGCCAAGGAATTTAACTTTCTGAATGGTTTATAAATTAGCACAATCCCAGCTCGTGACCAATTCATAAACTAGGGATCTAGTTATACATATACTAACCGAGAAGCAAATTTTTCAGATCATTGGCCTTCCTTGACTCCTTTCTTCACCATCCTTCGGTTAAGACAAAGCAAGTTTGAAAATGAAAAACTAATCAACATTTTGAAAATTTTCCATGAAATAAAAAATAAATCCAATTCTTTTTGGTCGTAAAACGTGCGTCCCCAAAAGTACGGGATACAGAGATGTCTTTGCATATTCCTCCATTAACGATCTGTAGACATCAGATGCTAGATTCATCAACACCCATAATAAACTACAGAAACTATATTAGGGAACTCAAAGAAAATGGAATTTAGGCTTTCGAAGACTTAATGCAAATGATTTTTGGGGAAAAATTGGAGCCAAGTATAGAAATACACAGCCATCCACCAGCTTCTCTGATTCTTCTGATTTCTTGAAAAGAAAATTTGTTATTTTCATTGGGGCTGATGGGGATTCATCAAAACCTCTGCTTTACCAGATCTTGAGAGAGCCTGCGATAAAGAAACAAAATAGGGGCAATATGTCTTTTATATCTAGAACAAAATACAGTTTTCTAATGAAAATTTAACCGAGACATGAGGAGGATTGAAGATGAATAGTTATATACCACACACGAATCACCAACGTGAAATGAATAGCACGACGTTCCGAAGAAAAAAAGCTGTAGCTGTTGAACCAGATTCAGTACCTTCCCCGATTGTCTCGAGCATTTAAAAAATGAAACAGCTTCTAAACCTTCAACACAATCATATATCATACGAAATCATATTGAGACAACACTGAAGATCGACAACATATTTAGCAGACGCCAGATAAAGTTACACAAGAAAGGAGCATTCTATTACCATTTTAAGAGTTTTGCATCAGAACTTTCAAAGGCTTCTTGTGGTGCATTCTTAGTTGCTTTAAAAAAAAAAATCATTTAACATTAGACCTTGTAACGCTGCAATTCATTCTTTATTTAGTTCTTCCCTGCAGTAAATATTTTCAGTTACGTCTTCAACATTACACGATTACAATTCTAAAACTGCCATAATCAGTTGTCCGTGCACACACTAGAACTTGAGAGGGGAATGGAAGGTCGTGTTTGAATATCCTATAAATCTAAGATCTCGATATGATATGAATCTCCAGTTACTACAGATAATTGCAATAAACTCGGCATTGATAACATCAGAATTCTCATTATAACCACTCGGATCTTTGCTTACGTTAACTTACGTTTCCGAAAATTTATTCATTAACAAGTAGTAGTTGGTGTCACTTCACAAAGAAAAATTCAGAAATGCTGAACCACCTCAACTAAAAGATTATGTTGGTAATGAGGGAACACATTTATTTGCTCAAATTAGTATTCTACGAACCCCTTCATGTGGAGTTCGGATCATTTTTTTCCAGTGAGGGTTAACACGTGTACAAATTTCATAAATGAGTGGTGTTGTGAGTTGTATTCAAGACCTTTTCCGACTCTCATACCACATTGAGCATTCTCATCAATAACTTGTTTTAGTTGAAACAAGTGTTTTTATTTAAATTTAGTCGTCGAGCCACCCCTTCACATGAAAATTTCGACTCAACATCCAAAAAAGACAGAAGTCTACCAAATTTGTCCAAAGTAAAACCTAAATAGTTCCAGAATAAGTGAACAAAATGCATGGAGCGCATCATTAACAAATACACACACAAACACATCAAGATTCTTAAATAGAAAAAGCACTTGCTCGAAAACACCACTAATTGATGTGATCTCAAGTCATAATTTCGACAAACCTAAGGAACTTGACAGGGGAGAATCTGGCATGCCAACAAAAACCATGCCAAAAGAAAACCCATTTAAGATCATCCGATTGAACAATGACTACATCATCTTCCATTTCTTCGTGAGCTCCTTGTAACTTAACCGAACACTATCTAATTCCCAATGCACTCGCCAATGAAGATGGTGCATCTATTGTAATCGTGGAGCAACATCTTCCCTTTCCACCTTTAACTACAATCTCCTTTCTTACAATGTTAAGGGATAAAATCTCACATATAATGAAAATATAGACTAATTTATAAGGATTTGGACTACTCCTCTTAACAAGGTTGACCTTTTAAGATGAAATATCAATCTTATCATAGCCCATTAAACTCTAACGAGTAATTCGATCTAATAAGACAAAAAATGAACACATGTATTTCAAGATTGATTTGCTCAAATGAGTTATCATTTTACGAAGCATGTTAAGGGATAAAATTTTATATCTAATAAAGACGAAAATATAGATCAATTTATAAAAATTTGGACTGTTTCTTTTAACAAGGTTGACATTTTAAAATGAAATCCCAAGTTTTAACTAACAAAACGGGAGTTGAGTACAGAGCTTCAAAAGTACAAATGGGAAAGCAGATGGTACTACGAATGTCCAGTGTGCAAACATTTCTTGGTTGAGGTTTAGTTTAGGATAATAGGGAGGGAAAGACAAGATTCTAACTGATTTAAAGGATTAGATTTCAAGATTCTGTCCTCATGGCGCACTCACTATCATTGGGTTTTTAATTTATGAATGAAAAATTTAAAGCTATAAAAGAATTATTAATGGAATTAAGTCAAGATAATGGAGTTAATTGTTTCAATGATCACTCAACTTATATCATGGTCACGATTTACTCATTAAACTTCAAAGTGTTTCATAGCACTCAATGAACTTCGTCCGTTTACACTCCATCCATCACCCTCAAAAATTCGTTACCTTATTCGCTGATGTGGCTAATGAAAATCTGACGTGGCAAGTTACAGCCGTTAAAAAAATTACAACTCAACCAAACCATTGTTTCATTCCTCATTCAACTTATACTTGGTCACAGTTTACTCATCGAACTTCAAAATGTTTCCAAATGGTCACTCATTTTTGAAATGTTGCACTTCATTCATCATCAGTCATATTTCGTTCCCTTCATTGCTAATGTTCGCACAAAAATTCCACGTGGTAAGTTACAAATATTAAAAAAATTAAAACTCAACAAAATTATCAACTCACCAAAATCATCTTATATGAAACGTGACTTTCACGACCCCCATAAACTTCTTTAAACCCCAATAAAGCATCCCTAATGATTGTTTTAGAAATATCACTTTTCTAATTCAAACGTTTACTGTGCAAAAAATAGGTTTCAATTTGAGGCTGAAAATCTGAAGCATCACTTGCTTTGTTGGAAATTGATTTTTGAAAATAATTTGTTTATATTTCAACCCTTTGACTTCTAATTGCATCCAATTGATCGTGTGTGATCTTCAATCATCGTTTTATATTTCGAATCAACTATTGAATATTTGAACTTTGATTCTCGAACTTTAAATTTCTTGCAATTTCATCTTGTTCTCGTTCTTTTCTCCAATTTCGTCAATTTCATCAATCTTTATCTAACAAATACAATATACATAGAATTAAGTCATAATTCATTAATATATCCAACAAATACTCTAATTTAAAGGTTTAAATAAGTGTAAAAATGCACTTATCACTAGGGTTTTTTAGGGCTGAAATTGGGGATGTTTTATTGGATTTTAAAGAAGTTTATGGGGGTGTAGAAGTTGCGTTTCACATATGATAATTTTTGTGAGTTGATGGTTAGGCTAAATTGTAATTATTTTGATGATTGTAATTTACCCATGGAATTTTCGTATAATAAAATAGCAATGAAGTGATATGACGAATGATGAAAGAGTGCAACGTCTCAAAGATAAGTGATCATTGTGAAACATTTTGAAGTTCGATGAGTTAATTGTGACCAATTGTAAGTTGGATGAGTGATGAAATAATAATTTCGTTGAGTTGTAATTTTTTCAACGGCCATAGTTTGCCACATTAGGTTTCCGTTAGCCAAGTCAGCGAATAAGGTAACAAATTTTTAAGGGTGATGGAGAGAATGCATACGGATAAAGTTTAGTTAGCAATGTAAAGTACTTTGAAGTTCAGTGAGTAAATCGTGACCATGTTATAAATTGGGTGATGATTGAAACAATGAATAAAATTTTAAAAAATAATTTTATTTTTTTCAAATTTCATCCCCGCTTTAAATAGTATAACTGTAAAGCCTTATCATTCCCTCTAATTACACACAAAAACTAATATGTAATCATAAACAGTGAATCAAGAATCGATAAACAAAGATTCAATGAATTCAGAACGTGAACTGCTCAGTTCCAGGATTTGACACAATAAATTCTTTAAACTTGTCAAGAATTAGCATTTTCTCGTTAGGAACTCATCCGCTAAGAACCCGAATTTCATTGGTTGTAATTCTTAATTTGGAATTTGTTTAGACAAATCTAGATTGAGTTCATTTGAACAATTTTCATATTCTCGGCACAAATTACCATGGAAAGATCGAGATCGAAGAGACTATCATGACTCGGACTATGATCCGAAAACCCTCTACTTCAGGACCAAACCCTGCTACAATAATTTCGTTGTTGGCGGCGAAAGACTCAATTATGATCCCAGTCTCCACCGGCGCTCCTTCGTCGGAGGAAGTGGTGCTGGAGGAACCAGTTATATGATTTTGTGCCAAGAAGTTAAACTAGGAAGTGTGATTGGGAAGTCTAGGAGTGTAATTAAGGCAATTGAGCGCACAGGGGCTTGGGTCAATGTACATGAGTTGATTCCCGCGATGAAGAGAAGATCACTGAGATTTTTGATAAGCCAAGGCAGGACCTGCTCAGGAGGCATTTTTCTTGATACATGACCGGATTGTGGAGATGGATGGGTATAATGTAGGGTTTAGGATAATGTTAACAAGGAGTTTGGGCTTTGGCGCAGTGATGGGAATGGCTACAAGGTGATAACAAAGCTGGTGGTGCCATGGGTGCACGTGGGGAGTTTACTAGGCAAAGGAGGGAAGATAATCGAACGAATGAAGATTGAGACTAGTACCCATATCATGATTTTACCCAGAGGTCACAATTTACCATGTTGTGTGGCAACATTGGAAGAGATTGTTCAGGTTTTGATCTGTCTTTTCCATCTGGAGCTTTGTGTATTTCTTTGGAAAACCTATAGTTCTGGTATAGACAGGATATCATAGATCTTACAAGGTTTCTTGTTGCAAAATGTTTGAATCTTAATGCTGATCTTGTCTGGAAATGACAATTGATAATCATATGCCGTTGAGGGATATGATATGTAAATAGGTAATCCTGAAGAATAAGATTCACTAATTTACTAATGAGCCGACAAAAAAGTTATTGAACTACTATTTTTTTAGGAAATTATAGATTTTGAATTCTTGGAACAATCCTTAAATACGCTCGTCACTTATTAAATGAAGTTTTCATGCATTGTTGGCAATTGTATTATATATCTGAAGACATTGCTTAACATGTGTCTCTTCACTTTGCATTCTTTTTGCGACTTTTCCAAAAGCTTGAGATTAAGATTCATTTTGCTCTTGTTTCTACTAATCAAAGTCTTGCCTTTGTTTTCAAATGATTTTTTTAATTTTGTTAATATGGCGAGGATTTTATTCTCGTTCGTAGGTTGTTGGTGATAAGAATGCATTGAAAGATGCTATAGCAATAATATCCACACGCTTGAGAGAGGACCAACATCACTACGGAAACCATTTCCATAATCGGCTTCATTCACCTCAGCATTTATTCCCTACCAATCATGCTTTAATTCCACACAATAATAGTGCAGCAAGAAGATCATCTGTTGAAGCCTGAAGGGTCTAGTCTTGGATCAATATTTTCGGCTGGTTCCAAGAGCAATATCACATCCACTCGTTCATCTGAATATGCCTTTGAATCTGAACCTGCTCCTCTAGCTCAACATTTACAATCATTTTCTAGTGAGGACATTGTGTTTCGAATACTTTGCTCAGCGACAAGGTTGATAGTGTTGTTGGAGAGTCAGATGGGATTGTTGATTTGCTCCGAAATAAAGTCGATGTTGATGTTAAAGTTGCTGGTGCAGATGAGTGTATAATTATTATTTCATCTGATGAGGTACATCTCCTCTTAATTTTGTGCTTATTTGACACCCATTAATTTATTTTATGGTTTGTCTTGAGAGCTTAGATTTCAATTGAGAATATTGAGATCTTGATATTGTAACACAAAATTATTGATTATAGTGGATTACCCTCATTTGCCCATGGTTTTTTTTTTCCGAATTGGGTTTCCACGTAAATTCTTATGTTCTTATTTTATTCTTCATTATTTCATTATTGTCATTATCTTGTGATCCGTTTAATAACAAGTGGTATCAGAGTGCAAGGTTGATGTTCCGCATGGCAACAATGAAGGATGACATTCCATTATTAGATAAAAACACGAGATTTACATTATGGCAAGTGAAGATGCGAGGGGTGTTGGCACAGATGGGTTTGGAGAAAGTCTTGCTTGACTTTGATAGAATGCCTACTACTTGAACGCAAAATGAGAAGCGGCATAGGGATCGAAAAATCCAATCTCAAATTCATCTACATCTCTCAAATCAAATTCTTCAATATGTTTTTAAAGAGAAGAGTGTCGTTGCATTGTGGTTGAAGTTGGAGCAACTTTGTATGACAAAGAGTTTGACCAACAAGCTATACTTAAAACAACGTTTGTATTCTCACCGGATGTCTGAAGGTATGTTATTGGATGATCGTTAACTATGTTCAAAGAAATCGAGGCTGATTTGGAGACATTGAAGGTTAAGTATGATGAGGAGGACTTAGCTTTGATGTTGTTGTGTTCACTGCCCCATCATACGTGACTTTTAGGGATACTATTTTCTATAGTCGGGATACTCTTACCGTGGAAGAGGTCTTGATGCTTTACTATCTAAAGAGAAGATGAGGCATCTTATTATTCTCTATAGTCGAGATACTCTCACAGTGAAAGATGTCTATGATACTTTACTATCTAAAGAGAAGATGATACATCTTGCTGGAGGATCTGGAAATCATGCTGAAAGCTTGATTGTGCATGGAGTAATCAAGATAGAAATTTTGGCAGAAATATGAGGGAAAGATCAAAGTCTAGACATGCTGAGAAAACATGTCATTACTGTAAGAAGAATTGGCATATTAGAGCTAATTGTTTCGCCTTGAAAAATAGGAATAAAGCTGCTGGTGCTATAGAAAACATGAAGCAACATGTTAATACAGCGGAAGCTGATGTTGTGGAAGATGAGCAAAGTGGTGGAGAGTTTCTTGTGATTTCTGATGGGAATTCAAAACCTTGTGATGAATGGGTTCTTGACTCGGCCTGTACTTTCCGTATGTGTCCTACCATGGATTAATTTTCTACATATGAAGGAATTTCGAGAGGTGCTGTGATTATGGGAAACAATGCGCCTTGCAAATTGCTGGAATTGATATAGTTAGACTCAGAATGTTCAATGGGGCTGTCAGAACACTTACAGATGTAAGAGATGTTCCAGAACTGAAGCGAAATATCATATCTTTGAGTTCACTTGACTCAAAGGGATACAGATACAACGGTGAAGGTAGAGTTTTGAAAGTGAGCAAGGGCGCTCTTGTTGTCATGAAGGGGCATAAAAACTCTACACATCTGTACATTTTGCATGGTTCCACTGTGATGGGGATGTAGCAATTTCTATTTCTTCTTTGACAGACGATGAAGTTATAAAACTTTGGCATATGAGGCTTGGACATATGAGTAAGAATGAGATGACAGAGTTGAGTAAAAGGGGACTTCTTGATGGGAAGAAGACCAGCAAAATAGATTTTTATGAGCATTATGTCTTTGGGAAACAGAAAAGAGTCAAATTTGCTAAAGGAAGACACAACACAAAGAGAACACTTGAATATATCCATTCAGATCTTTAGGGACCAGCCAGGTACCATCTAAAGGAGACTATTATGACTTATTGACATTAATTGATGACTTCTCCAAAAAAGTTTGGGTATTCTTCTTGAAACAGAAGAATAATGTGTTTGGGACCTTCAAGGAATGGAAAACATTGGCAGAGAAACAGATCGAAAAGCAAGTGAAATGTCTACGCACTGATAATGGGTTGGAGTTTTGCTCGAATGAATTCAATAGCTTCTGCAGGGCTGAAGGCATCTTGAGACACTTGACAGTACTTAGAAATCCTTAATAGAATGGTGTGGCAGAACGAATTAACAGAACCTTGATGGAAAAGGTTCGTTGTATACTTTCAAATTCTGTGTTGCTTAAGTCTTTTTGGGTTGAAGTTGCTACTACAGCTTGTTTTCTAATTAATCACTCACCCTCAGTTGCCATTGATAAAAAGACACCAGAAGATGTATAGTCTTGTAAATCTTCTTGTTATTCTGATTTGAAAATTTTTGGGTGTCGGCTTATGCTCATGTGGATAATAGGAAATTGGAGCATAGGTCTAGAAAGTGCATTTTTCTTGGGTATAAATCAGGTGTGAAGGACCCGAGACTAAAAAGGTGGTTGTTAGTATGAACGTAATATTTGATAAACTTGCTATGGTTCGTGGTTTACCTATTGGGGATTCTGATAAAGTTGAGGAGTAAAATAATCCAACTCAGTTGGAGTTGAAAATTGGTTCAGAAGAACAATTAGAGGTTGAAGAAGAGACTACTACAGATGAGTCCAGTTTGGGATTGACAAGCAGTAATGTGCCTACTTTGCCTACACCACCAGCACCACAGTATTCTATAACTAAGGATAGACCTCGCAGACAAATTGGACGCGAATTTGGTAGCTTATGCTTTGAATATGGCTGAAGACATTGATTCTACTGAGGAGCCTACTACATATTCAAAAGCAGTCAGTTGCAGTGATTCTAGAAAGTGGATGATTGATAGGCAGAAGGAGATGGAGTCATTGAAAAAAAATAACACTTGGGATACTAGTGATAATCTTGCTGATGTGATGACAAAACCACTTCATATTGCTAAGTTTGAACATTGTTTAAACTTAGTGGGTGTTTGTAATTGATTTAGTCCTTTGGGACTTGTTTGCAAGATGAGGAATGGTGTTTATTGTTTGAATTGTAACTTGAAATTCGTTTTGTTGGAATTTGGTTCAATGTGAAGATTTGTTATGGTTTGACCCAAATTCTAGTAGGTATTGGAGTTTAATTTGGAGTATTTTGAAGATATCAAAATTGTGGACCGAAGGAAAAAGTCGCTGCATTTTCGCAAGTCTGGCACTAGCTAGATTCTCAAGTGAAGCTGGTGGATAACAATTCCAGACTTCATCATCCGACTGTCGCTGCCCCTCGCTCGAGTGAGGGGCTGTCACTCGACTCTCGCCCGCCTGTCGCTCAAACGATAGGTTTATCTGGCCCAAGCCTTTTTCGTTTTTGACACGATTTTGGACTCCTATTCTTCTACAACTTGTCTCTAGGGTTTACCTATATATATGTCACAACTTGTAATGCTAAGAAAACTAAGAAAAAAGAGAGAAAACATTCTTAAGAGCTTAGATTTCAACTTGATATTGTAACACAAAACTATTAATTATAGTGGATTGTCCTCCTCTACCCATGATTTTTTTCCGAATTGGGTTTTCACGTAAATTCTTGTGTTCTTGTTTTATTCTTCATCATTTTATTATTGTCATTATCTTGTGATCCGTTTCATAACAGTTTGCTACAAGATCATTTTCAATCACACAGTCATAAAATAAAATATTTACACGTATACCAAAAAAATTTCACTATTTTTTGACCACACATTCTCCAAAAAAAATATTATTCAAAACTCATTTTTTTCCCAATTAATAAAAATCAAACATGCTCTTTATACGTAGCATAGTTTTAGTTAGCTGTGTTCTTCCAACAATTTGAGTTTCTACATTTTGTTTCAGGTTTGTGCATTAAATTTGAACATCATAAGTGTATCATGAGGATTAAGATGGAGTTAGGCTTTTCTGTTTTTCAAAAGGTCATCTAAGAGTATCTTTAAAAGACTCTCTATTTTTAAAGAGTATATTCTATTATTTGGAGGGTATCTATAAATTTAGAGAATTCAAATTTTGAAGTACTCCAACAAGCTCTTTATATTTAACACTTAATTTTACTACTCCCAAAAAATATTTTTTATTTTTTTATCTTTTATTTTAACTAGCTTTTCTTTAGATTATTTCATTGTTTTCCTACGTTGAAAATTGAAACACTTTGAATGCATTTAATTATAAAGAGTGAGTTTGGCTCTCCAAATTTGGAGAGTCAAACCCACTCTCTAAATTAAAATGTTAATTTAAAAAGTCTCTTGAAACATGATTTTAAATGTTGACTCTTTAAAATAGAGAGAATCTTATGTTCAAAGATTCTTTTGAAGATGCTCTAAGCTGTTTCACTTGTATGTCATTTTTAGGGTCCTGATGATGAGATGTTTCCTGCTCAAGAAGCTTTGTTGCATATTCAGACCCATGTCGTTGATCTTGTTCCTGGAAAAGAAAATATTATTACCACCTGGTTATTTTTGCAATTAGACAAAGCTGGATGCTTACTATTAAAAGATGAAACATTAAATAACATGAGCAAACATACAGATCCTGCCTTGAGAATACACTAGGTATATTAGGGTCTGACAAGATTGTACTGATTTATCTCTTTATATGCTTGTAAATCTTAGAAGACAAATTTCTGTTAGTGACATGCCTATCTTTCTGACTCCTTAAAGCTACTTGTTTGATGGTCCAAACCATAGAATGTCATATCTATGCTAGAAATGATTTGGCGAAAGATCCTGAGAATAGTTCATAGACCAGGGAAGATCGGAGCAGCTCGATAGGCTCTTATTGAGGTAACATCAAGTTTACGTAACTACATGTCTCAAGAGTTGCTTAAAAAGGATCTATTGCCACCTTCTGCTTCATCTACTAGTCCTATGAAGGGTATTGAGAAACCTGAGGCAGATTCAAGCAAAAAAATTACTTCTCTTGAAACCCTTGCCGGAAACAGTCCTGTCATTTCAATTCAGAAGAATACACCAACTGCAGAAGCGGCTCAGCAAGTTGAAGTAAGTAGATATGTATATTATTTTTTTGTGTTCTCTTGACTGGTAGGACAGATCCTCTGTTTGACCTGACCATTACCCAATTTTATAGCTTATGAGATCTCCTTTTTGGTATTTCGAGAATTTCCACTTGATATGCAGGATAAGAGAGGATTCAGGAATGAAATAGCGAAGCAAAATAGCAGCGAGGTTCATGAAGATACACCAATTGCATTGAATAGGTAGTGAATCGCTGTTTAATTTCTGTCTGGGTGAAGCTCCATGCTAATTTGATGTATAATTTACCGCGGCTTCATTTTCTTTTTTCCAAAATCTCCATGCCAGTTGCCAATAAACGTAGACTGGAAGTTGTCATACCACCAAAGGTGGCATCTAAACTCGTTACGAAATCAAGCAACAAGCTCAATTTGATCAATCATTTGTGTATGGCTTCTCCAGTTTGTCGTACTTCGATATCATTACCCGAGAGGAGGAAATGACTCTTTATCATGAATTTTTAATGTAAACAGCCATCAGGAGCAGACGTTGATCTGATTGAAGATAAACAATAGATAACAAAGAACATCATTCAAATTACAAGTAGTATTATAAAGCAAGCAGAGAGCTTAGAGCTTGCTTCAAGAATTTATTTAGAATGGTAAGTCTCTCTCTCTCTCCCTCTCCCGCTCCCTCCCTCCCTTGCTCCCCGTTCCAGTCTCCCATAGAAGAAAAAAGAAGAACCATAAATATATTTGCATCTGTGTACAAAGTTCAATGAATATATTTTTGTGCATTAATGTATTATCCCCTACTTTTTCAGCTGAGGAAGATGGCCCATAGGCGGTATAGAGACCTGCGTGGCTGCACAATAACCAGTAAGGCACCTTGCAGTGGATCACTGCCTGCCTTTCCATAAAAGCAAGCCTCACAGTAAGAATGTGGATAATGAAACTAGTAACCATGTAAGAGTAGTCCCTAAGAACACTCATATTAGTTTTGTTTGCTTCCCTATACGTGTTGAATTTTCTGCCTTTTCGTCTTTTTTAGGAGTTAATCTTATCCATTTGTGGAATTACATGATCGTTTATGAAAGAAGACAGTGAATATTGTGTTTGAGATCTTCTAAGCTTGTTTGGTTTGCAGCCCTGTTGAGTTAATGCGGCCGAGGAAGTGATGGTATTTTACAGTCCCAAAATTACATAAAACGCAACAAGAACACAGTGATTTTTCACCCGGAGGTCCGGATGTTCACCAATAAATTGGCTAATCACCCGTTGAGCATTCACCGTAGTGATTAAGGCTCCAATCCACTAGAATCCAAACGAAGTTTTTCAAGATACAAGATCAGAGACACGAAAGAGTCAATCGACCCAAACGAAAAAACC
>CAIGRN010012007.1:0-18521 GCA_903798345.1 Fraxinus anomala
TAAAGTATTGCAATTTGCAATTTAAATTGTTCTAAATTTAAACATATAATATTATATATATCCCTAAAATATGAATCTAAAATTATGTGTATTTAATTTCTTAAAAAAAAAAAAAAAGTTTGTAAGATATATCCACATATTGTCTAGGGCCCGTGTGATTTTGCTAAAATAGCATATTATTTGCTAGTTTGACCATTCAAATTGTCAAAAATATAATAAAAATAAAAAAAGCTCTTTGGCACTGACCACATATTGTCTAGGGCCCGTGTGATTTTGCTAAAATAGCATATCATTTGCTAGTTTGACCTTTCAAATTGTCAATAATATAATAAAAATAAAAGAAGCTCTTTGATACTGCCCATTTGTACCGTTGATTTAAATTATTACAAGACAGTTATTGTAACATTTCGAAATTTTCTACCAAAAAATTTAATATTTTAGAAAGTAATTTCAAATTTTAGGGACTTAATTGAATTAATAATATAGATGTTATAAAAATTATAATTAGAATAGTACTATGGGAATTAGAAGTGCAATTTTATAATGAAATGAAATATTTGTATATTTATCTTAAGTGTTAAAAGTGCAATTTGAGAAATTGCACATTTAATCCTTATCATTCCTTGTAAATAGAGGATGAATATAGAAGTGAAACACGCCTTCCTTTCATTCCTTTTATTTAGGTAAGTTTTATTTTTCTTTCTTTATTTAAGTTAATTATTTAGTTAATTGTTTAGTTAATTAATTAATTAATTATTTATTTAGATAATTATTTAATTAATTATTTGTTTTAAGTACTTGATTTATGAGTAGGAATTAAAATTCTTGTTTTAGGGTTCTTTAATAATTGAAGTAAGATAAAATTAGAGTTAAATTTAATTAATTAAATCGAGGATGGTGAATTATAATATCTCTATTTCAAATTCTTAACTATAAAAGTTTTAAAAATTTATAAGTTATTTCAAGAAAAAAAATTGAGTTTAGTTTACTTAGCTTGCATTATCAAAGATTGTGTGAAAGAGATTTGGGAAAAATATGGGAAAAAGATGAAATGAAGAAAAATAGTTTGAAGTAATTAAAGAATGAAAGGGAGGCGTGTCCCACTTCTACATTCATCCCCTATTTATAGGGGAATGATAAGGGTTAAATGTGCAATTTCTCAAATTGCACTTTTAACACTTAGGATAAATATACAAATATTTCATTTTCATAATAAAATTGCACGTTTGATCTTTGGGTAAATATGCAATTACCCCAATTTTATAAAATTGCATTTCTAATTATTATAGTTCTATTTTAATTATAATTCCTATAACATTTATATTAATAATTCAATTAAATCCCTAAAATTTTTAATTACTTTCTAAAATATTAAAATCCTTGCTAGAAATTTTCAGGATGTTACAGTTGTCCTCATCATGATTTTCCCAAAAGATTCGAAAAAGGACATTTTCTAGTATTTCATTGACCATCAAGCACATGCATCAAGCTGTCATAGAAGTTGGGACCTACACACAACCAAAATATAAGTGACTATTCGAAAAAGCTCCATCATACAAAGGCTAAATATTGGATCATTTTTAGCCATGTTCCTATATCCTGGGTTTTAGAAGAAAATGGATTTGAATCCTAGATATGTACCTATATCGGGCACCTGCTCTGGAGTCCAAGCAACATAGGATGTGACTGAACCTATTTATCTTCTCCGAAACACGAATGCTTAGATTATATTTGATCAATATGTTTCGTGTTAACATATGCCCTGGACAACTTAACAAGGAAGCTGCTACTCTTGATTGGACTAAATCAAGCAGCCACACCTTGAGTAGAGTTAGAAATTTGCAACATTATGAAGAGGAGCTTGCCATCAATAATAATGTGAGTACATCACAAAAGCTTGGAGGGCAGGCATTTATTATTCCTGATGCTCGCATATCTTCAGTGGCTGCTGCTTATAAACGTTTAGCAAACACATCTACGTCGTTTTTGAGATCTCCTGAGGTACTTGGAACATTAATAAGCCCCTCTTTGTCTCTCATTCTTTCAAAACTCTTTTTTCTACATATTCATTTTCAACCATACATTCACATAATAAAATATTCTACATGTAAACCTAAATTTTTTTTTTATCTTTTAACAACGCACCTCCAAAAATTCACTATTCAAAACAATGTTTTTACAAAAAATGGCCACCAAACAGGAGCTAACTTTCATTTGTTAAAAACATTGCTTAACAACTAGAGGGAGAATGGACAATATATCGTGATAGACTGTGCAGGAAAGCATTAATGTTTCATATGCTGGTGATAGTGAAGGTGATGAAGTCATGGAAATTGATTCTTTTGCAGAAAAAAATGTCATACTGAATAAACTTGATTCTGATGACTATTTTGTGGATGAAGCTACACCTGGGCCATCGATTACTTATCTGGAACCTGATCTCGACAATTTTGGAGTGAGACAAAGTTACATGAAATTTGAAAATTCTGAAAGAACTGATCTAATGGACTTTGTTACATGGCAAAGCATGGATTCACCTAGTTATGTGAATAAGGCTCCTAGGGAGCCTGATCCAGATGATTCTCACAGGGAAGAAATCACGTCGACACAGCCTGATTCAGATGATATTATGGTAGTTCAAGAGGGAGTTTCAATGAGTCAAACCGATAAGCCTGATCCAGATTACCTAGAACTGCAGAGAATCCAAGACCCTATTACTGTTATTTGTGGTCGTCTACAAAATGCAATTGAGGTTCTCAAACATGAAGTAGAACCCTCGGGTGGCATGATTTCTCTGAAAACTTTGTTCAAGATAATATGGTAAGCACTAAAATTCAAATAATCATTTTCATTGATGTCTTAGATGTTGAACCTCCAACTTCTAACGGAGGTGTTGTTTTATGCAGTAATGTGATTGAACATCCAAATGAAATGAAATTCAAAAAACTGCGGAAGGTACGTTTAGATTATGTACAGTAATCATAAAAATGTCATACTAACATTAGATAATTATCGTTTTAACTTAAATCTTGGCTGTTTTGGATGATATGCTACAGTCTAATTCCACTATACAAAGGAACATTATTAATTACAAAGGTAAAAATTCAGCTGTTCTTTATTTTTACCTTTAGCCCTTGTTCGGTTTAGCTAAAAATTAAATTTTAGGAGATTTTGATAAAAGTTGATGAAATGTATGATTGAAAAGTAGATAAAAGTTGTGTGTTCCATGAAATGTATGATTAAAATTAATTATTGTCTTTGACTTAAATTTTTATTAATTTTTTTTAGCTAAATCGAACAGGATCTTATATATACATGTTACATCGATGTGGTTTGTCATTGGATGAACTAGTTGACTTGGAATACGAAAATGTATTATTAAGTAGTTTTTTCCACATTGCTCTTTAGTCTCTACTTGATCCCAACCCCCCAACTCACACAACAATTAAAAAACGTAAATTGAAAACAATGTTTGTCCGCATTTAGAGTTTGAAGGGTGCTATGATTAGAAAGGGCTCCACCAAAAATATTCAGGTGTGTAAAAGCATTTACGGTATTTTATGTATTGATATAAGTAGACTAGATTTGGATGTAGAATTTGTTTTCTTTTCGTGTACTATATCCTCAACTTTTTCCTTTTGTAAGAGAAGGGTTACATTTTATTTGTACGAGGGCTACAACTTTATAAGCAATATATACCTATTTATGCAGCTGCCATGGACATTCTTGTAATGATTGGATTCTGTGAAGAGGTGGAGGTTGATGAATTCGGGAAGGTGGAAACGTTTCTAGTCTTAAAGCGAAATGATCCGGCCTTGTGGTGGCTTGCCAAATCATCTCTCGAGGCCTACATTGCATAATATCACCTGCATTTGATGAATCTCTGTAGAGCGAAAAAAAATTAATAATAAAAAAATTAATAAGTAGTGGACAAAATATACGAATAAATTTTTTTGTGGTGGCACGTCATTGGATTATTTCTTATTTATCTGTAACTATTGAAATGATCGGTACCGTTGGATGAAATTATGGATGCTTATTGAGATGAGTAACAACTTGAACAGTTATCGATCTTTTTTCTTGTTCGTTTTATGGGATTTTATAAGCGAGCTTATCTTCAGAGAACCATATGTGAACTTTGTACCGTCTAATCCTTGAAAAGAAGAATGGTGGCTTTACGATTATTTGGACTTTCTTTTTTAGTTCACTTGTTCTTTTCAATGTGAGTTTTGGGAATACATTTCTTACACCTCGTACCGAGGCTCTAATTACAATACCATTTCGTAGTCCTCCTGAAGATGTAAGTCAAACCTGGTTAAGTTGACCTAGACTCAATTGATCAAAATAAAGAAGTCAAAGAGACCGAAGTCCTCAAAGAAGAAGTCGAAGTTCCTCACTTTGAAGACTTCCAATACGAAGCTTCCCAAGGTTGAAGCCCTTGCTATCTTTTAGAGGATTCGTAAGCAATATTTAAGACTGATTGACGTAACGTTTATAGTGATGAATGTTAGGATTGTTAGCCTAGGTATATGGTGGCTGATTCATTGTCAATGTATTAAATGTATAGCACATTGAGTGATGCAATGCTTCGACTTGGAAGATGAGGTCACATGATTGTTATCCAATGGCTGTCACTTCGGCCAGAACTGTATAAAAGCTTACAACTTATACCATTTGAAGGAAACATTTTACACTTGAAACAGCACTAAAATTTCCCTTTTAGCTTATTTCATATTTATTTGCTTGAGTTCAATTACTTTAGTTTTGGTTGAGTTTTGTATAAATCTTTTGTTTATATGCAATCATTTTTAATCGTATTGCTGGTGCTCGAACATTTTTGTTAGTGTCGTAAAGCATCTCTCACGTCCATAAAAATCATCATATCCCACCAGAATCTCCGATCAAAACGTGTAGGAATTTGCTTGTCAACATCTGTTGTCAAAGTAATTGTTACAAAAAAAGGGGTCAACGACTCAACTGATTGGCGCCGTCTGTGGAAAATGATACATGTAGCCACGAAAAACCAGTGGGAAAAGTTATTGGAAGAATTAGGGTTTGTTCTTGGAGAAAGAATAGTCGAAAAGCCCAAGGAAAATCGTTTGTGGAAACTTTGTATATTCTTTGAGAAATGAATATTATTCGATTCAAAAGAAAGTCAATGTTATCATGGAGCTCCAATAATGGAGAATCAGCGCCTCAGATAGCCAGGGAACACCCTAAAGAGGAGAAACCCTTGCATTTTGCTCCAATAGTCCGTCCCCAACATTATCAGCAATATCGATGAAATAGATCTAGAGGCGGATCCAGGATAATAGCCAGACTCACCAGGGAAGTGGCCGAAATGGCCGCTAACATGAGAAGTATCACCCAACAGAACATTTCCATGCAAGAGCTACTAAGGAACATGCAAAACCAGAAGGCATCTTCTGTCCCTGTATACATCTCAAGGGAACGCTCACCTTTTTGATCCTCCCCAAATCCTACTGAGAAATTACTATCACAAAGAGGAAGTTCAAAAATAAATGGCCTATCATTAATATGCCGGGGAAGAAGCCCCTCAAGAGAGAGAGGTTGGAGTTGACACCTCCACCAACTACGCCACTAACCAACTTAACGAGGTCCCATTCAACTTTCTACCAAATTATGAAAGGGAAAGCATGCATTAGAGATCTACAAGTGTCTTCAACCAGTTAAGCCCAGGAATACCTAGAAGTAGGCAGGCTCAACCTTCATTTGTACCTAGAAATAGGCCACAAGGGCCCTAGTTTGAAAGGCAAAATGAATCCATCCATGGCGACATGCCTCAGAATCCACTTAGGAATCGGCACGATAGGAGGGCAAAAGAGGCCACGAATCGGGTAGGGCCATCCTAACCGCATCGGAAGCCTCAAGCCAAAAGAGATGAAGACCCTGATGAACCATAGAAGCCCTACGACCTCGATGATGACGATGATAATTTGCCCTTCTCTCAGGGAATCAGCCATTGTTCCAAGTTACCTCATGCTCCCAAAAATCCTCAAATACGATGGAAAATGAGACCCTGTAAAGCACCTCAACAGTTACAAAACTCACATGAGCTTAACAGGTTCAACTCTTGCCATAAAATGTTGAGCATTCCACTTGACCCTAAGTGGGGCGGCTGAGGTGTGGTATACCAGGATATCGGTAGGAAGTATTAGAAGTTGGCTGGACTTCAAGAAGGCTTTCCTTAAAAGTTTCGCAACAAGCAAGGAAGGCAAAGGGCCAATACAGTGCCTTCAAGATATGAAGCAACAGTAAGGAGAGTCACTGAAAAGCTTTCTATCTCATTTTACTGATAAAATGACCTACTACGTGCAAGTGACTGATAGAGAAGCCTTGACAGCCCTGAGAGGGGGGTTGGACATGAACTCTCTCTTTTGAAGGGATGTGGAAAATAAACACCTAATTAGTTACGACGCCTTGCTAGAAGTGATAAGGCGCGAGGCTATCAATGAAGAATTGAGAGATCATCGTAATAGGGTAAACCGAGGATTCTAACCTCTTCAAAGGCAGCAAGCGAGAGGTCCCACTTCACATCTGATAGAACGCTAAGACGGCCTGTCGGCCGCATTCAATTCAGGACAGACTTTGGCCGCAGCAACATTAAATGTGGTACCCGCGTTGGCCTATGAGGAGGTCAACTATGTCACGAAGATACACCAGTAACGGCTCCACCAATAGTTGTTTCAATGAGGAAATGATAAGGGCGAAGTTTCAAACCTAGAAATAGAGGTGAAACACCCATCCATTGCACCTACCACCACTCTTACACCTACAACACAACCGACTGTAGAGATATTGCCTTGTACCCCCAACTAGATAACTAAAGAAGGAACAAACGTCCGCGAGAAAATGTGCCCCCTCCTAGGCAGGATCGACGGCCTAGGAGAGTTGAGGCCAGGCGCCCCAGAAGGGAGAAGGGATGACGCTTATCGAAGATGAGAAAACGATGAGGAAAGACCCAGGGAAGGTCAAAGGCAAAGACGAAGGAGAAGCCTTCCGGTTGATGCTGGCCGCGAACTGATTCGATAAATTGATACCATCTCTAGAGGCTTGTATGTTGCGCGAGGGGGGGAATCCAAGAATGCCCAGAAAAACTATGCAATGGAGGCCAGGGACCCCTCAATAGTGAGCTTCATAGTTAACAATAGCCAACCCTTAATCGGGAAAGGGGTACAACCCATCAAATTCACCCAAATGATGCAGCTAGGCTGCACTATCCTCATTGTAACACCCGATAGTAAGGGATGTCATAGCACAAAATGTTTTTAAAAGAATGTTAGTAGATAATGGAAGCTCGGTGAACATCATCTTTGGGGCAATTTTTGACAAAATGTGAGTAAATCAGGAACTAACCCAATGAGTTTCTCACTATATGGTTTCACAGAGATCGCATCATTCCAAGGGGAAAAATTATCCTTGTAGTAGAGATGGGAATAACACCACTGATCATCCATCACTTCATGGAATTCTTGGTGGTGGACAATTGCTCCTCCTACCATGGGGTGTTAAGAAGGCCAGGATTGAAGGAGTTATGGGCTGTTACGCCTATTCACCGCCTATGCATGAAGTTTCCCACTGAAAATGGAATCGCCACTGTCAAAGGCGATCAGATGAGCACAAGAGTGTGCTATTTGAACTCCCTCAGAAAGGCGGAGCATAAGGACGCCAATGTGATTATAATAGACACTGACATGCATGAAGCCCCTGAGCGAAAGCAAGCTCCTGAACAAGGAGAAATCAAAATTTCGGATGCCTCTGAAGAAGAGGCAATATTGAAGTAATACCAGCCCCTGAAGAAGGGAGAGGTGCTGAAGAAGCAGCTAAATTGGATGAGTTGAACCCTCGCATCATCGATTGCGAGCCTCAAACAATCCATTTGGAAGAATTGAAGAGTTTCCCAATGAGCCCCCATGATCCCTTTAAATTCCTGCAGGTTGAAAAAGATTTGCCAATGGAGACCAAGGAGAAATTGAAAAGTCTCTTGTGACGAAATTTGGACATCTTTGCTTGGAAGCATGAGGACATGATTTAGTTGCAATAATTTGAAAATTGATCCTAAGGCTACAACTCATCAACATGCCTTGAGGGATGAAGTGAATAAGCTAAACGACAATTGGTTTATCTGAGAATCAACATATCCGAGTTGGGTATCTAACCATGTTCTTGTTAAGAAGCATAACAGCAAGTGGAGAGGAAGATCCCAATGTTCCCAGCCGATGAAGAGCACACTTCCTTCATAACGAACATAGGTCTTCATTGTTATAAGGTGATGCCTTTCGGGGTTAAAAACGGTGGAGCCACCTGTCAGAGGCTTGTAAATAAAATGTTTGCAAACCTCATTAGAAAGACAATGGAGGCATATGTTGATAATATGTTGGTAAAAAGCTTAAGAGAACGGGATCATGTGGAGCATCTTGGAGAGACTTTTCGCATACTGCGAAGGTACATGATAAGGTTGAACCCCTTGAAGTGCGCATTTAGGGTCGTCTCAGGAAAATTCTTAGGTTGCATAGTCAATCAAAGAGGCATAGAGGCTAATCATGAAAAGATTAAAGCCTTGATCAAAATGAGGTCGCCCTAGAACCCTAAAGAAGTACAGAGATTCTGAACTACTTACCATTGTGCCTATCCATCTACTTGTGAAAGTGAAATAATGATGTAGGTTGAGAACACCCCCCATGGTTGCAGCCTATCATAGCATACCTTAAAGATCAAATATTGTCCTCTGACAAAGAAGAGACACAGAAGCTCAAAAGGCAAATTGCACATTTTGTCTTTAAAGATGATATGTTGTACAAGCGAGGTTTTTCCTTACCCCTCCTTTGATGCATAGGTGGCGAATAAGCCACCTGCGTACTTTAGGAATTTATGAAGGGATTTGTGGTAACCATGCAGGAGGGTAGGCATTGGCACAAAAGGTGTTGAAGCAAGGATACTACTGTCTACCTTGAAAAATGATGCGCAATAGTACGTCAAAAAATGTAACAAGTGTCAAGGTTTTACGACAATACAAAGACAACCTTCCCAAAAATTAAGCGTTGTCTCCAGCCCTTAGCCCTTTGCAAAGTGGGAAATTGGCCTCATAGGACCTCTATCAAAAGGAAGGGGCAGTGCCAGTTTCGCAATTATCGCCATTGATTATTTTACTAAGTGGGTAGAGGCTAAACCCCTCTCCAACACTATTGAAGCAAACGTTTCCAGGTTTTTATGGAAGGATATTATTTGTAGGTTTGGGATCCCCCATTCGATTGTATCAGAAAATGGTTGACAGTTCGACAACAAGAAAGCTAGGGACCTATGCGCGGAGTTAGGAATCAAAAAACATTTTTCAACCCCACTATCCTCACGCAAACAGGCAGGTAGAACCTGTCAACAAAACAATCAAATACACACTCAAGAGAAAGGTGAATACTTCAAAGGGGGTATGGGTGGATGAGCTGTCTTGTGGGCTATCCGAACCACTAGAAGAATGGCTACACGAAAAACTCATTTCTCTATAGCTTACGGAGCAGAGGCCATAAGTCCAGTTGAAGTGGGCCTACCCTCTCCTCTTCGCTTGCATTTCAATGAAATAACAAATGACAAGTTGAGGAGGTGTGAACTTGATTTCCTTGATGAAAGGAGGAATGAATATCAAGTAAAATTGGCTGCCTACTAAAGAAAGATGACCAGGTACTACTAAATGCTGGCTGGCGACAACTGGAATGATGGCATTAGGAGCCACTGTCTCATTCTCAACTTGCTCACCACCAGCCTCTTCATCACCTTCTACTTTTGTTGGCTGGGGTTTGAGGTTCACCTTTTTCCAAGAATTTCAATCTTAACTCGAACGTGTCGACAGATTGAGAATAAACCTCAATCCATTCCACCACTTCAGTGTAATTGAACTTTCACTAATACTTAGTGAAATGCTGGTACTCTTCTATTAGATGAAAGCTGTAAATGTAACGATTTATCGCTTCATTGCCAAAAGACTTAGTTTCACCTCAAGTCGCCTCCACTTCTTCGATCAAAGCACAAACTTTAGAATTTAGCCCTTCCACTTGCTACTTTAGCAAGGCCCATTCTATATTTGAAACCTCCAGAGCCTTGACAGCAATTTGCTTGTGCGCATCTGAAGTCTCCACTCACTTAGTCAAAAAAGCCACTTTGCTCTACGACAAGTGAACTTCTTTCTTCAAATTCTTAATCTCCGCCAAAGTAGAGGCGAGTTTCACGAACTCCTCAGCTTGTTGTTTCCTGATGGCCTCAGCGTCAGATCTTGCTTTCCTGGCCTATTCCTCAACCATGGAGGCCTTGTCAGCAAAATCTTTATTTTTCTTCTGAAGGGTTTTAAAGAATACTTCAGCCTATATGGCTACCCCAAAGGTCCTCCCCTTTTGGCTCACTATTGTGGTGAAAAGATCTTCCACATCACTGGACTGCACAAAGTTTTACCACTGATTTGTCCGATATTTGTGAAAAGCCGTAGTGGCTGTCTGGATCTCTAGGAGAGCATAGTTTAGAGCTTCTGGAGCCAGCTTGTTATTCTTGGTCAAAGCAAGTTTGACCCTGGGAAGAGCCCCCTCACTGGCAGATGAGCTCTTACTGGTTTTTTTTCTTCGCCAGGTCTTGCCTCAAGGGCACGGTGGAAGGGAGATGGAGGTTACCATCAATTTCTCTCCAGTAAGGGTCGAAGGTAGAGGTGGAGAGCATGCTACCGACCCTCGTAAGCGTGTCAACTAGAAGGTGCGCCTCTTCTTCGAAGATTCCGCGACCTTCTCCTTTCCCTTACTTTCCAATAAAGGACACACCTCCGATTCAGCATCCTCTTTTGTGCCCTTTTAACCTTGTCCCTGACCTACTTGGCTACGATACAGGAGGGTTTGTGTCCCCTCTTCCTGGATGTTGAGGTCGCAGCAAGATCCGGTGTTAGGTATTTTTTCTTTTTGAAAATCTCTGCAATCAAATGAGCTTTAGTAAGTTATCTTTATAAAAGAATAAATGGAAATTTTGGTCAAAGTTTTACCTCTTCGAGCTATTAGGCCAAATTGTTTGTGAAATCTTTGGTTCAAGATAAGGCGTTAGAACTTGCGTAAAGATAGGTGGCAACGATCTACGTCCTCTACCACGCCCAATTCAGCTTCGAAAAGTTCAAAGTGATCTACCAAACCTACAAAATGGAGGGGGTTAGACTATTATAAGTATGCAATAGATGCAAGTAACATGTAATAAATCAAACATACACTTACAAGTTTCTGAGTAGTGAGTGGGAACTGTTAGCTGAGGGACCCTATTACTCTCACAAAATCAGATCTCCTTCCATCCTTTGATAGAGGAATAATGATCTACCACGAAAGGAGAGTGGGCTCCCCAGGGACACATGGAATACCAACCTTTTGAGTCTCCCTTCCCAAGGCCCTAGGTTGGAAGAGGGTCAGGAGAACATGGAGGGGCATGTCCTCACCTAGGGAGTTCTCTTTCCATAGAAAATAAGTCCCCACTAGCTAGGCCCAAGCATTGGGGACGAGTTGGGTAGGTACCAGCCCGTACGACTTAAGAACGGTCCTAAAGAATGGATGAAAAGGCACATGAAATCCCCCTTCAAAAGTTATTCACTAATGGGCATCTCAGCCTAAGAAAGCAAGTTCTCTCCTCAGATGAAGGGATAAAGGGTTAGATTGTGTAAGGGATACAGTATTTCTCCCTAATTTCTACAGTTGACAGCAATAATATTTGACGAAACTTTAACAGCTCCCAAGTTAGCATCATAGTCTAAATGACCTTTTCTAGGGCTCAGCATGCTCTAGTTGCCCTAATGGCTTGAACCAGATCGGTTGTATTCGTTATAGTTAATCCCATCTCAGATGCCATTGCACACAAGTCTAGGTTTTCCCTACTAGACTTTGAAGAGCTCAGAATTTGGAGAAAATCAGGAGCAAATGAAAAAGTAAAGATGGATGAATACTCACAAACTTAAGGAATGAATAGAAAAGATCATCGACCCAAGAAAAGGTCTCGAAGAACTTTTTAATGCAAGGGAAGGAGTGTAGAAAATAGTTTTTTCGCAAAGTAAAGAATGAGAGAGGTAAAGAATTTGTCTTTTATAGGCGTGGTTCATTAATCCCAGCCATTGGATCTAAATCATAACCATCCAACTGTCCATATAAGGGACAATTCGAGTCATCCATACTATCTATCTCTTCGTATTCTACGATTTACATCACAGCGTTCGAGCCACGCACCCCATGCGTCTACCTCCCACAAAACACACATGCAGATGTCATCATTGTACATTAATATAGCAACAGTTGCATGTATGGAAAATTAAAACATTACAGTCGTTCTTTCTCAAAAATGTACAAGACAACTAATCATTTCACCACACTAATCATGGGTACCTTACGTTCACAAAATTTCAATAATAATAATAATAATATACCTCTACAGAATTAGCGAGCTACAGCCTCAGCATGTAACAGAGATAAATCACTTCAGTCTTCTACAAAACTTCAACACAGTTCCGAATGTGAAAAGCCACCTCGGATTGAACAGCCTCGAATCAAGTATGACTAGCTGACACTCCCTAGCTTCTCCCACAAAATTAGAAGTTTCAAAGCACATAGTGTCGGTCAACAACCTCGACAAGTTACTCATGCAAGTAAACTACCTTTAATATCTAATTATAATATGAATATTTATAGTTAGACCTGGGAGACTATTGTTACACCTTGTCACCGAGGCTCTAATCAGAAGACCATGTCGTAGTCCACGTGGAGATGTAGGTCAAACATGGTTAAGTCGACAAAGACTCAATTGATAAAAATAAAGAGGTCAAAGAGCGAAGCCCCCTTTGGTCTAAGTCCTCAAAGAAGAAGCCGAAGCTCCTCGTACCGAAGACTTCCAATATGAAGTTTCACGAGGCTGAAGTCCTTGTCGCCCTTTAGAGGATCCCCAGACAATATACAAGAATGATTGATGTAATTTCTGTAGTGATTAATATCAGGATAGTCAACCTAGGGTATAGGATGGTTGACCCGTTGTCAATGTATTAAATACATAGCAAACTGAGTAATATGAGGCTTTGACCTGGGAGATGAAGCCAGGTGGTTGTTATTCAACGGATGCCACTTCGGCCAAAACTCTATAAAAGCTCATAATTCATACCATTTGAGGGATGATGCAATATTTTACACTTGAAACCACACTAAATCTTCCTTTTTGGCTTATTTCATATTTATTTGCTTCAGTTAAATTACTTCAATTTTGGTTGAGTTGTGTATGAATGTTTTGTTCATATGCCAACATCTTTAATCGTATTGCTGGTGCTCGAATAATTTTGTCTCGCATCCTAAAACATCTCCCACGTCCATAAAAATATCCTATCCCACACGAATTTTTAGTCAAAACGTGTAGGAATTTATTTGCATGGGCGCAAGTGGGCCCTGCATTTGTTGTCCATGTAATCATTACAAAGAAGGGTGTTAGCAGTATTCATTCTAAGATCTATTTTAATAGTTGGAAAATGCGGGTTGTGAGTCGTTCATGCGGGGTAATTCGACTCGCAAAACACCAAAAGGTTAGAAGAAGTGGTTTGACTTGAAGTTCAAACTTATAACTCCCCATAACATTCCTTAACTATCATATAACCCTCCATTGTTATTTAGGACAAGAAGAGAAAAAAAAAAAAAGATGACAATAAACATAGTGAAATTCGTATGGAAAGTATCACCAAAATTGTGGAAGTGTTTAGAAATACAATTGTCGTGAAAGCTCATAAAATTAGACAATTCAATTATAAATAATAATTTCTTCTACTGTGATTGAGAATGAAATCATTGGAGTGCGAAAAAATGTAGATTTTGGGAGTTTGCAAAGAAATGGGATTCAACCACAAAGATGATGGGAATTTTAATATCTTTCAAGTAAGAATTCTTCAACCGAAATTTATGTTAAAGAATGCTCTAAATTCTTTCATAGTGTCAGAGCCTTAAATATTTAAATATGCAGTTATATGATTCGATTGAGTTATGAATCTTGTATATTAAATTTCGAAACCTTACGTGGTCTTTGATAGCATATTGACTTGCAAAATTTCATCAATTTTCGTTATTGCATTTGAGAGAATTGAAACCTAGTTGATTTCGTAGAAATTTACCGTGGTTTATAATTATGTAGTAAGATTGGCATGGTTGAAAATCTATTTCAATGAGCTTTCCAATAATATAAAGAATTCTAAATTTGGACTTAAAATAAAGAAGTTATGAGGTTTTGAAATTGGATCAAAATATGAAAATCTGAAAATTTAGGAAAATTGAAGATGAATATAATTTAACCTCACTCTCTGTTTAATGTTTTGTTGTCTCAACCACGATATTAAGTATGAAATCTTTAAAATTTGACCTTAAATGAACTCAGCACATCAAAATTAGTGGAACTAATGAAAAAAAATAAAATGAACAAGTAAACGCGTCGTTGGCCATGAGTGGCGCATGTGACGGTTAAACGTGTCCAATAGAAATCCAAACAGGGAACAATAATGAGAGAATTAGGGTTTCTCTTTTTTTGTACTAGCAAGATATTGAATTGTGTTATGTTGTTTTTCTTAAACCTTAATAACTTATTAATATAAGTCTAAGTGAGCTTGATATATCTCTTAAATTTAACCTGATCCAATATATAATTAATCCAATTAATTAAATTGGTCCATGAATTAATTACTCTAATTAATTAATTTGGGTCTATTAACAAGCAATCAAATTAATTAAATGTCTAATACTCATTAATTTATTAATTAGTGAATCTCATTCTTTTAATTTTTCTTTCGTAAGTGACCCATAAGATTCCCAATCACGATGTCTAATGGATGTGAATTATTATTTTAATCTAAACAAAATTGATAAATTAAAATGCCTCCTTTTAATTTATCATCAATTCACATCTGTTGTCCCAAATTAACATCTAGCAATACGTTATGGCAATATATGTGACGAAAAATATCACGTGGTATGATAAAACAAAATTTGTTCGTTTATTGTGAAATTATAATCATTTTGTCAATATGATTTTATCAATTATGAAATGAATGTGTGTGAATCTCAATTATTGATCTTATCTTTCATCCCATTATTAAGTCAAAGTAAGTCAAAAACTTTTTTTTGACTTATGAGTATACCTTGACCAAAGATTTCGTTTTCAATTTAACTGAATGAAATGTAAATCACGGTCTCTTATTATCTAAGAGTGATGAATCCTTTATTGATAATTCACAACTTTTATATAATTTTTGTCATACTCGAACGATGTCGTATTAGCGACCATTGACAGAGCAATATCCAATATCACCAAAGTATAACTGTCCCATATACGAGCGGCACTATAATGTCCTCTAGTCGAAAGACTAATTCCACTATCGAACGTTGGAGATTAACCACTGACACTCAGATAATTATCCATGTAGAATCTCTCAAACAGGTCTTCAATGTTTTGTTTTATAACAAAACATCCACTTATTCATTTAAGTGTCACCATACTTTAACTTGTGAGATCAGCTACTTCATAAATAAGAAATGTCGCACGTGATGGTCTATTCGTAATAACGTTATCCGTATCTCGTTATTACTTACGACCATTGATGATTTAAGATTCAGTCATATGTAATTTGTATCTCAAAATCACTTCTCGTGAATAATATATTATTAGGACTTGAATATACGGATTCTATTATTTAATTTATTAGAATATTAATTCAATTAAATAATAGATCTGTCATAAATAAATTGCATTAATTATATATCAAAAATATTTATGTCCAAAATCGATTGATCTTAGGGTATAACACTTATAAGAATATCATCTTTTTCTTATTGCCTTTTAAACACGGTGAAGTACTTCAAATCCTCGTGTTTTTCTTTTTCCTATAATGTTCAACTCTATCAATAGTTGGGATGAACAATTATAATAGTCTTAAATCTTAATTTTATCTATGAAGCTTCGATCTTCAATTAATGTATGTGTATTGTTTTTACTTCTATTATTTGTGCTTTAAAATAATTTGGCATTGTTTCATTGATTTGTAAACGTTAACGAGCAGAGACGTAAGTCATTAGTATACACCTCATAGTAAAAATTGAAATTTGGGTAGAAGGTAGAGCCTTACTAACTTTGCGATCATTTTTTTGTGATTGTATACTCTTAATTAAGACTTACCCTGATTTATATAGAGACATAGTAAGTTAATTTAATTGAATAAGATTGGTTTAATCACAAGAGAAGTAAATCAATTGAATTAGAAGAATTCAACATGATACAAATAATTGATTATTGTTGGAATTTGGTAATTGAAATTAAAGGGATAACTATGGTGAACTCGTGAACCATAACACTTCTTTTCTAGATTTGCTTCAATCCCTCTTCGATTTACCAAGTAACCCGGGAACTTTCCTGAGCTTACCCCAAAGGCACACTTGTGCGGGTTCAGTTTCATTCCATATTTTCTTAAAATTTGGAACATCTCGATAAGGTGTTGCTGATGATTCTGGGCATCCGTGCTTTTTACCAGCATGTCATCAACATATACTTCTATAGTCTTGCCAATTTGTTTGGCGAACATAAAATTGACCAAAGGGCATCATTTTATAACAATAAAGGCCTCGATCAGTAACAAAGGCCATATGTTCCTGATCTGGTCCAGACATATGGATTTGGTTATACCCTGAATAGGCATCTATGAAACTGAGCAACTTATGTCTCACTGTTGCATCCACCATTTGGTCTATTCTTAGTAGTAGAAATCTTTCTTTAGGACAGGCTTTATTTAGATTAGTGAAGTCAATACACATCCTCCAGTCTCCATTATTTTTCTTAACCAAAACTGGGTTTGCAATCCACTTCGGATATTTTACCTCCCGAATAAATCCATTATGGAGTAACTTTTGTACTTCTTTGTTCAGAGCTTCATACCTTTCTAGGTTTAGAGGTCGATGTCATTGCTGCTTAGGCCATATCGAGGGATCAATACCCAATTTGTGACAAATGACTCTTGGATCAATTTATTTCATGTCCGAGTGATCCCAGGTGAAGACATCAAGGTTTTCTTGAAGGAAGTTGATGATTTGACTCCGAAGATGTAGATGTAACTCATGGCCTATTTTGAGTTCCCTTGGTGGGTCTCTTGCTCCGACCTCCATGATATCCAATTCCTCCACCAGTTCTCCTCCTTTTATCCTTAGACGTGGGTCCAACGAATTGAGGTTGGATTTCTCTATGTACACCATGTGGATTTCTGAGGGATAATGAATCTCCTGCCTTCCTGGGTCAATCGTTACTTGACACCTTTCAGCGATGTCCCTATTCCTCCTGACCTGTCCTACACCATGAAGCATGGGAAATTTGATGGAGTAATAGTACATTGACACAATTTCTCTGAGATCAAACAGTAGAGGATGTCCCATAATAGCATCATGAGGAGATTTTGAATCTACAACCACAAACTCTGTATTGAGCTTTGTTCGGCGAGGGGATTCTTCAACCTCAAATGGGAGCTTGATCAACCCTCTCGCTCTTGAAATAACACCATTAAGGCCTAGAACCATATTCGGATAAGGTTGTAGGAAGTTCAAAGGAATTCCAATCCACTCCAAGGTGTTAGTATAGAGTATGTTGAGAGAACTCCCTATGTCAACTAACACTTTGGGAACATTGATTCCGGATATGGGTATGGAGACTACTAGGACCCCTGGATAAGGGTTTAAATCAGCTTCCCTTTCTTCAAATAAAAGCTGATCGCCAGTTGCCCTCTTGCAATGTTTCTCAGTAATATCGATCTCAGATAAATCGACTATGATGGGTATTTTTAACCTTGATTCCCCTATCCTCTGGTGTTGTTGGTTTTTTAACATTCGAGGACTAGGTAAGTCTACATTACAAGCTCTTACCTCGACCTAGTTTCCACGTATCATGCCTGGTCCATTCGGAGTTGAGAATTTAAGATAATAATGGTATATCGAGGTGGCAGCTTGCAACTTGTGTAGTATGGGCCTTCCCAATATGGTATTATAATTTGAAGGAAGATCTACAATAATGAAGTCGGGTACGATCCTTCTCTGGCAAGGGAGTCTACCCAATTCCACGCTCAATACAATTTGTCCTCTGGCTTCGATAAAGTCTCCAGAAAATCCTTGTAACCTTCTGGAATATGGTTGGAGGTAGCATTCCTATATCCCCATTTGTTCCAAAGTTCGAGAATACTGCACATTAATCGAACTCCCATTATCTACCAAGGTTCGATGAACCTGCATTCCTACGACAGTCATGGCTATGACCAGCGCATCACTCTGATCCTGTAGGACTCTGTGTGCATCTTCTTCTGAAAATCCAAACCATTCTAAGTATGGTATCGTGCTGAGCGGTGTGCTGTCGTAGGCACCCAAAAATAATACCTTAACCTCTAAAAACTAATGTAGCAATGGAAGTAAGGGTCGATCCCACGAAGAGTGTGTTATTTAATATTTTATGCT
>CAIGRN010012011.1:0-11324 GCA_903798345.1 Fraxinus anomala
AAAGTCAAATTTAAAATGCAGACATAGCTGATACTACAGGATTACTATAGCACTTCCAACAGGATGACAAGGGGAAAATGGAGCAGATGGACTTTTACTTTCCTCAAAGGTACAGAAAGTATTCTTTTCCCTAGTTTTCTGATGAGAAACAGAAGAAAAATCCATCCAAGTTGATTATCAATGTTGAATATCATGGCTAACATGATAATTTGGGAATCATATTTAATATTAGTCCATATAGCTTTTTAGTTCTGTAAATAATCTAGTTATATTTTTTTGTGAATCGTGATTTTGTCTTTTTCTCTACAGCAAAATTAACCAACTTGCACCAGAAAGGTATTTTGCCACTTAAGTCAAACCAAGATAATCAATTCAATAGGGAATTATATAATGGGGAAGAGATAAATTGAATCTCAGATATCTACAACACTCAACTTGGCTTTTTTCAAGTGATTATTTGTAATCTCCAAATCTCTGCTGCAGCTTATCTTATTGCTTTCAGTTTCTATTTGAACCTTAATGGGACTAGATTCTGGAGCTACTCCAAACATCTCCACCTGAATACTGGAGAACCAACCATACCTGGAAAGCAATATAATAAATAAATAAAAAGACTGAATTCCCAAACTGAAGAAATTGATGGTGCAGCAACAAACTTCAGACCTTAGGCGGAAAACCGAAGGACTTTTCACAGCGACATACACCTCCCCTGTGGTAATGCCACAGTCATTTGAAGTCCATCTTCTGCATGAAGCAATTTTCTCCGATTTCATATTGTAAGGGAAGAGCATAAGCTGGCCGTGTGCTGTACCTGAACTTCCCCATTTTGACTTCAAGTGCTTGATCACTGATGATATCTTCTTCCCAGCACTTAAAGTGAGTTCCAAAAAGGGATTATAACCATCCTGTGAAGGTAAAGACCAAAAGGAAAAATTCAATTTTCTAGTAAATTACTGTAAATCAACGACCAATTGTCCTGGCGACAGTAGCATGTGTGTAGCCCACAATCTGAATTGATCTTGTAAAAGAATTTCATGCTTTTGGTTCAAGATATTACCTTTTCCAATCCCTGTCAGGTATTTTCATTTAAGGGGAAAAGCTGCAGTATAACCTTTGCTGATAATTTTTATCTGGTGGCTCTGAAACTGTGATGGAGGTATTCTCCCACCCTCTGCACCAAATATACTGCTAATTGGCATTGTTTGACCAGATAACGGAGCAGCACTGCATGGTAAAAACCCCAGATTTTTATCTGGCATTACAAGTTTACATTCTGCTGTTGAAAAAAATATGCAAAATGAGAAAGACGTCCCTGGAAACTACAAAAATAATATGCCTAGACCTTATCAATATGTTGCCCTTCTATAGAGAATGCACAAGACAACAACCGAGGCACAGGGACTTGAAAGTCAAAATGCGCAAAACTAAAGATTGAAGAAAGTTATCAAATGAATAGATTTAGGCTTCTAGCCCCTGTTTGGCTAATGTTTATAAACTCTTTATAATCGATCAAACCACTTTTTGCGCACACATTGTGGGATCCACAAGTACCATTAGCTTATCCATCACTCATTCCTATCTATTAAAAATTTGTACAGATTATAAACAACTCCGAAACATGTTTTTAAACAGACAATTAGTTGAACAAACTCAGATAAATACTAATTTGTTTTGTATATGGTTCCAATGCAGTTGCCTTACCCGATTTTTTATCTCCCCTGCCAGTTCCATTTGCTGATTTCTTCATAGAACCATGTCGGCTTTTATTTTCCTTTTTACAAACCTCAGTGATCTTCCTCTTTGGCTGTCTAGTGGATCTCATGGCAATTATGCTGCATATAAAACAAGAAAGGCTCAGAGCCAACAGAGAGAGCTTTCAAAAGCCTATGCCGTATTTGACCGTTACAAAGGAACCTACAGGCAGGGCATTTTCAGGAAGTATCCCGTATTTTAACGTTAATTCCTGTAGTTCAAAATTAAATCAAATAAATAAAGGCAATTGAAACCATGCTTCGATGCTTCTGAGTCAAAACACACGTTCTCTAGTGGTATATGCATCTAAATGTTTAGCTTAGCAATTCTTCAAGTAAAAAGAATAACAAAATAGCAAATATAGATACAAAGGTATTGGAATGACATAATAAAACAAAAATAATCAATATATTGATATCATTGCACATAGATTTCCACTTGTCAGGTTTTTGTACAAGACATGAATAATAACAAAAAATTAGAAATGGATAAAGTGCAAGTCTCTGAAAAAGTAGAGTTTACAAATTCTTTTCCAACTGGTCAGGAAGAAAAATGAAAAGCAAAGAAACAATGAAAAGAATGCATATGGTATGGGTATCATACAGGCATTACTCAAGAAGTAATTCTTCCACCTTCAAGCTTCTCTATCATCAATCTCGTCAGATTTCCTTGTACAAAGTAATATTTGATTTAGTTCATCGAAATTTGGTCAATAGTCTACTTCCTTTCCAGATAAGTTCTCACTCAGCTCATCTCCTTTCAAGCATTCTAAATCGGATGCCTCAAATCAACTGCCAGATGTGCCATAATATCTCACTTCATTATCTACATTTCCCTTGGATCGCAATCCATTTAAAACACTACACGGGGCCTAAAAAGGCTTCCAACATACTTCATTTATTTGATTTCTAAAACAAATCAGCTTGATCGAGCTCTGCAATGCTTATTTACATTATTAGGGCTCTAATTAAATCTATTGGTCAGGTTCAGGATGAGGTCTATACAAGGGAAACTCGTAAAGATTGATAAGAAAATCTGAAACAGCTGAGAACAAGCTTATTTTGAGGTTAGTTTTTTGAACAAATTAGCAAGGAAATTATACAGTTTAAGAAATGCTCACTGAAGATTGACCCTAAAGCTTAACAAAAAGCTAAACTTGAGCTGTTGTGTCAACATTTTCTACTTGAATTTCAAATTACTTAAGTACTCAGACACTTTTTTTTTTTTTACGAATTTCAAGTCCATTATAATTTCCTGCCTGCGAATTAATAATAATAATAAGAATAATAATAATAATAATAATAATAATAATGATGGGTTCCTTTCTCTGATGAAGTGTTATGATAAAATTTCACATCGAATAAAAATAAAAATATAGACCAATTTATAAGAGTTTGAACTATTTCTCTTAATAAGGTTGACCATTTAAGACGGAACCCCAAATCTTAACATACTATCAGAGTCCATTAACTTCCAACGGGCAATTCGATTCGATTAAGACTCAAAAAAAAATTGCGCACACGAATTTCAAGATTGACATGCTCAAACGAGTCACCATCTTCTGGGGACACGTTAGGGATAAAATCCCGTATCGAATAAAAATGAAAACTTTACCATCTTCCGGGGACACGTTAGGGATAAAATTCCACATCAAATAAAAATGAAAACATGGACAAATTTATAAGAGTTTGGACTACTTCTCTTTAACAATGTTGACATTTTAAGATACAATCTCAAATCTTAACATGAAGATCGTGAAACACAGTCTAAAAATCCATATCGCACCACTAGAAAGAATGAGTGATAAATTTCCAGTTTCATAATAACACATTTGACTAAGCTTTGGCAGTTCCATCTTCATGCTAAATTCCAAACAATTTAAACAACTTAGCAACAAAAGAGAGAATTCTCGATGGAATTCAAATAACACAAATCAAAGACTAGGCAGGTTTCCATATATGTAAACAATTAAAAGAGAGGGTCCAATCATGATATTTTCCCGTTTGATAAGTCAGTTAAGACATCTTCTTACTAAAATCCAAATAACAACAAATTTACCCATCGAGAATATGAAATCGAAAATTCTCGAGGGACTACAAACAACCCAAATCAAGTTATAAGCAGATTTCCATCTATTAAATGAAAATAGTTAATAGCGAGGATCTAATAAAACACAATACTGGAGTAAAATCCAACAAATAACACCCGCATGAAAACGTACCATTTCTAACCAGACGGTGCTCCTCTATGGCTTTCCGATTGAATCACGTAGAGAAAAATATAATTTATACAGTGGAGGGAATGATTGAGGTGAGTAGCCGCCTTATTTTTTGAGTTTGGTTTTGAATCGAAAATATTATGGTAAGGTATCCTAAAATTAATTTAATATAAACAATTTGCCATATTGGTCCTCAATTTATAGTTATATTAATAAGTTTGTTAAAAATTGCAAAATAGTCAACAAAGAAATTTAGCCCTGTTTGGTGACCATTCTTTCCAAAAAAATAAAAAAAAACGAGTTTTAAATAATATTTTTTAAAAGCATATATGGTTAAAACGTAGAAATTTTTTTGAATTTATATATAAAATATTTTATTGTGTGAATGTATAATTAAAAATGAGCATATAGAAAAAAAGTTTTAAAAGTAGAAGAATCAAAGAGGGGATTATCTTACAGTAGTATCATTCAAGTTTCTAGCAATTATACTAATGATCACTCGACTTTTAACCTAAAATCCTACAAGTCATCGTTGGATTCCAAAGTGGACAAGAATGGCTTTAACTAGTAAGTTATGAAATAAAAATGCTTCGCCTTAAAGAATTAGCCAATAAAAATGTGAAGCTTCACTAAGTGGCTCCTTGTTAAAATTTAACAAATATGAGAAAAATGTGTCATAATTATGAAATGTTTTGAAAACCGGCCAGAAAATGGTAAAAGATTGAATTGGAATCGAATCGGGTGCAATAAATAAATATACACACAAACAATAAAATACTATAAAAAATAATAATTTTTAATTTAAATATTACTAATTCAAAGTAAATATATGTTTATTAATTAGATTCAGTATTCTACAATTAGTCTCCATACTTCAAAAACTAAAAAATAATGTTGAAATAGTTTGTTTTGTTAAAATTGAAATAGTGTGAACCTATAGAAAATTATATCTAACGTTACTATGTTAATAATGAAGTGTAATTTAGGTTAAATTTAAAACTTAAATGAATGAAAAGATATAGGTGAACATTACAATTTAGTTAGCTGGAAAACCAAATTAGTCAATTAGATATACATTTGAAAAATGATTTTGTTGTACAATTTAACATTTGTTCACTATTCCAGATCAAAAGTTTGTGCTACCATTTTGAAAGAAATGTATCTATAAAAGAAGCATGTCATCCATGATTTCCTTATGGGCATTTGATTGTAATACATGAGCCTATTAATGAAGTTAAAAGTTTTTAAATTTAAATTGGTCAAAATGGTAAAATTGACACCAATTTATGGTTAAATCGGTCAATTCAACGGGTATAAAAAGGTATTTGTTACAGTCTGTTAATCGGACATGATTTGGCCTGATTTTGGTTTCTGGTTCTATCTTTGAATCGATCGGGTTGGATAGATTTTAGTAACATTACAATCATGCATTTAGCTACAATCAACAAGAGTTTGTTTGATATGATATATTATTTAGCTCATGTTTGTCTCCAATTCTTTTAAAACTTTTTTTTTTACTCATTTTCAATCATATGTTTACATAATAAAATATTCTTATACGTAAGTTCAAATTTTTTTTCCTACTTTTATCCACACATCATCTAAAAATTCACTATTCAAAACAATAATTTTTTTCAAAAAATGCCCATCAAATAGGGGCTTAATGTTGTTTGTGACCAAGTTGGAGTTTAATAGTTACACGTAGAGTTTAGGTTAGAAACTTGAATGACTGCTCGTATAAAAAAATTGCTTTGATGATTATTTTTGAGACAGAAGCTACATTTACAAAATTTCTTTCACATAATTATTAGAAGTTTTTGGCAACAACCAATCACAAGGAGGAAACTGTCTCCCTGTAATGATTTTGTGAAAAAAAATTATGTACACTTAGAATAATTTTATTTTGAAATCCTTACAAATTTTAGTGACTGTTGAAATTATCCAAATTTCAACATGACGGCCTAATTATAATTCACTAGTTTGTGTAAGTGTAATTGTGATTGTTGTGTATTAATTTGTGTAAATTGAATTTGAATTGTAGTGGTATGTATTACTTACGTAAGTGTAATTAAAATTAGGGAAAATTGCAGTCGAGGTACCAAACCTTTCAGTTAGTTGTAGACTTTGCTCAAACCTTTCATTTATACCATCAACGGCACCAAACCTTTTAAAAAAATCGCAACTCCGGTCCTCATTGACAGTTTTCGTCCGTTTGACCACAAAAATTGTTAGTTGACCCCATAAATAAAAAAAATTATAATTTTCACCAAATAGAAAAGGGCAATTTTGAAATTACACACTTTCCCTTTTAAAATGAAAAAAAGCCAGTTACACTCCATTCCATCATCCATTATGAAACCCGTGAAATCCCACGAAAAAAAAGATGATCGATACGAAGAAGAAGATGATCTTCCATCAGATTTTGCAGCCCATATTCGAGGCTTTTTCCCCCAACTTATATACGGTAAGCGTACACCCTAAAATTCCCATTTGTGGTATGAACCAATGTGATTACAAGCCGTGCGTATAGATTATCGTCCAGTACTAGAAAATGTGAAAATTTTGCATGATTTGATAACTTGGAAGTTAATGTACTATGTAATAGATCGTTCTGTACATGTGTATTGCTCGAACAAAAAGGGGTTTAGGGCTTAATTTTTTTGTTTTCATTTTTTCAGAGGAAAGTTCAAAGTATTTTAGTATATGTCTACATCATGGTGGAGCTTTATTGGGAAAGATGAGAAATTTTGTGTACAAGCATGGCATAGTAATTTACATAGACTACGTCGACCCTGATTTCTTCAACAGATTTCTTCTTGACAATGCCATGAAGATGATGAGATATTTTGGTAGAGTCAGATATCTGTACAGGATGAAAAAGAAGAGATTGAGTGAAGCATCATTCTGGTTGGTGAAATATTCAGATTTCATGAATGTGGTAAAGTGGCTTGGTGAAAAGATGATTGCTGAAGTGTATTGTTTGCCTGTAGTTGAGGTATTGGAGTTGCCATAGGATGGAAATATTTTTGTGGTTGATTGTGAGATTGGTGAGAAGTTGGTAAATGTTGAAAAATTTAGTGTGCATGAGGTACCACTGGTTGAAAAAGCAATCATGCTATGCTGTTGAGGTTTATGATGATTCATTAGAAGGTGATGAGTCATACATTGTTGACGAAGTAGATGATTTGCAACATGGTCAATCAGAATCGCAGGCTGGTGAAACTGATGTGCATTCTGCTGAAACTCATGTGCAACATAGTGAATCAAAGGTGAATGTTGGTGAACTTGATGTGCAGCATGGTCAATCAGAGGTGCAGGCTGCACAAACTGATGTGGAACATGGTGAATCACATGTGCTGTCTGGGGAAAATGAAGTGCAGCAAGGTGAACTACATTGTGATGCGCATCTTAGTGAACCTGAGGTGCAACATAGTGAACCAGAGCAAACTGAAGCACATGTTGACACTGAATTAGATAATCATATTGAGCAAGAAGACCATGTATCTCATGTGCAAGTAGATTCCACATATCCTGAGCAACATGATGAATATGAAGAGGGTTTTTTGGAGGATTTCAATGACTCGGAGTATGAGTTGGAAGAAAATATACCCATGGATAATAATGATACAACCACAGGTTTCAGGTTGAGTGAAGGGTTTGTGATTGACATAAATAGTGGAAAGAGTGAAAAAAAAGGTGAGGCAGCTTCTCAAGAAGAAGTTGGAACAGATTATGACGACTCGGATGAGTTTAGGAGCTTATCCAGTGACAATGACGGTGAGGGATCATCTTCTAGGAAGATGAATAAGTGCTGGTTTAACCCTGGCATTGATATGGATGATCCAAAGTTCAAGTTAGGGATGAAATTTGACAGTGTCAAGGTTCTAAGGGCTGGAATTGTTCAGTACTCAGTTAAAAATTCCAGGCAGCTTAAATATGTGAAAAATATGAAAACACAGCTGAGAGTTAGATGTCAAGAGACCCTTGGGTCCTATATGTATACCAACAATCAGACAAGAGTCTTAGAATTAACACCTTCAGAGATAAGCACACATGCACCATGGTGTGGCAAAATAAAAGGGTTAATGCAAGTTATGTGGCAAAAAAATACATTAGAAAGTTTAGGTCTAATCTCAATATGCCAATGAGCAGTTTTGTGGAAACTGTGAAAGAAGCTTGCATGTATGAGATTTCAAAGCATTAGTTCTACATGACAGAATTCAAATGTGCACAAGTGGTGCATGGGATTGCAGCTGAGCAGTACAAAATTTTATGGGATTATGGAGAGGAGTTAAAGAGAACAAATCTTGGTAGTACAGTTCATATTGAAGGGTGAAGTCCTACCTTTAAGAGATTGTATATATGTTTAGGGGCTGTAAAGAAGGTTAAAACTTGGAGAAAGTGACGTCGCAGCAATACAATTATATTTTTCGTCTATGTAAGCACGGTGCTCCGGGTTCTACTTCAGTATAGATTTGAATGAAGAGTTGCGTCTGAAAAGTGTTTTATAGGCATATAATAGAAGTAAGCATACATGTATAGAGTTTGGCGATGTTGTCACATTCGTTACCACGTACCTAAAAAACAAGTATGATATGCCGTTTGCCACTTTTGTTGGAGTGAATCATCACGGACAGTCGACGCTCCTCGGATATGGTCTTATATCAAATGAGGATACTGATATATTGTGTGGCATTTTTGGACATAGCTGCAGTATATGAACGGCCATCCTCCAATGGGATAATTACTGATCAAGACAAGGCAATGTAAAACGTGATTCAGATTGTGTTCCTCAATACGAAGCATAGGTGGCGTCTGTCGCACATATTAAAAAAGTTGCTAGTAAAGTTTGGATTTCCCGTTGATAAAGCTTCGATATTCTCTAATGTACACAGATTGGTGGATGATTCTCAATTTGTTGAAGAATTTGAAGAATGTTAGATAGCGATTATAGAAATGTATAATTTGCAGGACAATGAACGATTGTCAGGTCTTTACGATAATAGAGTCTATTGGGTTCCTTGCTATTTGAGAACCACTTTCTGGGCATAGATGTTAACAACTCAACGAAATGAGAGTATTAACGCATTTTTGACGGGTATGTGCATTTGAAGACCTCGTTGAAGCAATTTGTTGAATAGTATGAAGAGCATTAAAGAATAAGATTGAGAAGGAGTTTCGAGCAGATTTCAAGTCTTTCTCGTAGATGGTACCTTGTGCAACGAGGAATTAAATGGAGAATCAATTCTAGGCAATGTACACAATTACAACGTTCAAGGAAGAGGTCATGAAGAGTTCGTCGGCAAAGTATATTACGAGCACATATCTATTAAAGAAGGATTTTCTGGAACAAAGTACGAGTTATGCGAAGAAGTCATACATGACCATCATTGCAGGAAAAAAAAACATTTTTGTCTTAGTATCGAGGGACAAAACACTTGACAAATGTATGTTTGCACCATAGGCAACAAAATTTCTCCGGATAGACTGCAAAAAAATAAATAAAAAAATACCTTTTTTATTTACAACTATGACGTACTCCATGATTCTTTCCTACCATCGTAAACTGGGAATAAACCATAATAGATCGAATGTCAACCTTTAAGATAGAGTAAATTGCCGCTTCAAATTAATCAAAATACAAAAAACACACGTGTAATTAATCATGACTCTACATTAATCAAAATACGAACACACGTGTATAATTACTGTAATTCCAGTTCCCACACCATTCAGGGTACCAAATTAAACTGAATGTCAACCTTAAAGATAGAGTCGGATTTTATAGTAAAATGCCACTTCAAAACATGAATCTACATTAATCACAATATGAACACAACACTACAATTATTGAAATTCCAGTTACCACTCCCTTTTAGCTACCAAAAATCTGATTGTCAACCTTAATGAAATGAAAATGATAAAACAACATATTCAAATAGTTAAAGATGCATGACAATCAAATTGTAATTCCATCCCACAACACCCCCCACCACCTCCATCACCTTCCACCGTCATAAAATCTAGCACCAACATAGTCAGTTTCAACATGTTTGAATTTGGTCATAAAATCCACCAAAGCAAACATCACTTGTGATTACATGCCACAATATTGATTTTTTGCAACTAGAGCCACACCCATGTAAACCTAACAATAAACTTACCGTCGCTTGCTATAAATTCTGTTGGAGAAGATGGGACCCGTTGCCGAACAGCTTACGAACGCCTTCGACGATTTTTCTGTTGTAGCTAGATGACCGCGTTAGTCGAAGATTAGGTTCGGTTCTTCTGGTGTAGCAACAAAGTGGCATAGAGATGCCTTTTTTTGGTGTCGGCGTCGGAAAAACTTTAAGATTTTGTGCGACGCTAAAGGGTTCGTGAGATTTGGTGGAAATACAAATGGGTTTTGGATTATGCGGGTTGGCATTGAGTGATTATGCAGGTTCAAACAAATGGCGTAGAGTTGCCTTCAGCTTTGGAGGATATGAGATGTTTGGTACCGACTGTGGAGGGTTCGCGAGATTTGGGGGGAAAGGAAATGGTTTTGGAATTACGTAGTGGGATTATTTGAGTTTTCACATTTGGCCGATTTTTGGGTTTTTTGAAGGGAAAATTACACAAATCAGGTGTTTTTAAAATTGATTTTCAAAAATAAGGTTTAAAGTTTATTTAATAAAAAATCAGGTAATATTTATTAAAACCCTAATTTTAACACACACTCCCTCCCCTCCATCTCTCGCCTCCCGTCTCCTTCCCCTCCCCTTCCCCTGTGAATGGCGCGACAGTAGCGTCGCGATGAGTCGACGGAACGACGACGCTGCCGTTCACCTTAACCTGTCTTCCTCCCCTCCCGTCTCACCGTCCTCTCTCTCTCTCTCCCCCCATCACCGACCCACTTCTCTCTACAAATACACGCAACCCCAGCTTCACCAGTCAGAAGAAGCTCGAATTGCAGCGATTTGCGGCTGTGAAATGACTTGTGTTCGATGTGGCGCGAAGAAGTAACAGTATTTGCAAAGTAGATCCACCCACTCTGGTGACTCTTCACAGGCGAACCACTGCGACCAGATCTGGGTGGTGTTTTGTGTGGTGGTGATGGTGGTGTCTTGTGTGGTAGCGATTTTGTGATGTTGGATATGGCGGTTGGGGTGGTGTGATAACTCTCAGTTGGTGTGATCTGGTGGTGATGTCTATAGTGGTGTTGGCATCGACGGGGTGGAGGTGGTGACGGTGGCGGGTTTGTGGTGGTTGTGGTGTGGTGTGGTGTGTTGTGGTGATGTCTTGTGACTTAGGTGGCGACAGGGATGGTGATAGAACTGATGGTAGAGACGAGGATGGAGGTGGTGGCGGGTTT
>CAIGRN010012029.1:0-24559 GCA_903798345.1 Fraxinus anomala
TGGTTTCATTCATCATGTTGTTTTTTTAATCTTGATTTCTTTTCCATTTCCTCTCATAGGAAAAATATTTCCAACATATATTTCATATTGTATTACGTATTCCACTTCTAAATAAATTTCCATAATCAAAGGGAAAAGCACTTACTTGAAGTGCGCGGTACACCTCTCTTTTCCAATTTCTTGACCTGTATTCCGTGGCTGAAATCAAAATTCACTAAGAATCACATCCAGGAACAAAATTATCAATATGCAAAATAAGTCCAAAATCCTTTATTTATCCCCTTTTGTGAAAGGATTGAGTCCACTGGAGAGACAGCATGAACAATTCCAGCTGCAGCTGCTTCTTCACCTTTATATCTGTTCCTACGTAAAATATATTTAGGAATTTCCAAATTTCATTGAATTTTATAAGGTTTGTATCAATGAATGCTTTGAACTATATCAGCAAATACCCTGTTAAAACTGCTTCTTGAAAAGTCGACGGGGGTAACTTTGAACTAAGCAAATCCATGTTTCCTGGTGTTAGAGCTAATCCCAAGTCGACCTACAGAGAAAACATAGTTCATATAATGGCAAATTTGGTCGAGAGGATCAAATAGTAATCGAAAGTTTCAATGATGAAAATAAGCAAAAACACTCGAGTTATGATGAAATGATAATGAGAACAAGTTAATTAAGCCTCATTTACTCATAACGATGATTTATTGTCCGTTACCTCATTCATGAAAATGTAACCATGGCTAGAGCTCATAAGCCTGTAGTCGTGAGCCGATGAAAATAAGCAAAAACACTCGAGTTATGATGAAATGATAATGAGAACTTAATAAGTTAATTAAGCCTCATTTACTCATAACGATGCTTTATTCTCCGTCACCTCATTCATGAAAATGTAACCATGGCTAGAGCTCATAAGCCTGTCGTCGTGAGCCAATGCCAACATACAACCTCCCCCAACAGCATGACCTCTTCAGCACAACGTGGTTCGAATTCAGTAACATTAAAAGTTTTATTTTGACTAAGACATGGATATTTAAATTGCTAAGAGTAATATGAACAAATTATAGGGCCAAGGATGAATTAAAATTTTACCTTATTACAGATATTGTTGGGATACAAAAGGTTAAGAGCTTGCTAATAAGCTTTTGAAACATCAACACATATTCCTGCTCACAGCACATGATAACATCAGAGAGAAGAAACTCGTCTTGACGAAAAAGTACGTTCTCCTAAGCTTAAAAAAGTTGCAAGTAAATAAGTAAGTTTTAAAATAAATAATTCTCTTAATTGGCAATAGTTAGATCAAAGTATGACAAAAAATTTCTGAAAAGTGAGTTTAGCCAAACATGCTCCTAAGAACTCAAAGAAGGGCACACTCACGTAGGCACTGTGTGCTAGTGTAAAGGAGTTCATCAAGTTGTCCATTCCATTTGAGAAGAATTTCCCTACATCCCCTGAACAAATAAATCTCAGCTCTAAACTAGCAGGCGTATAATCGGAATTTACTCAAGGCAAGATTTTTTTACCTCATTGGTTGTGATCAGACCACATGCATTTTTATCCTTCACTACATGTATTCAAGTAAGATCATGATAAATCAAAATGTTTGATTTGAGTCGAACAGTAGACCCAAAAAAAGAGAGAATCAACTTCCACAAATGGAGAGTTAAAATTTAACATTATATGGTATTTTAAGATCACTTATGTTTAGCTTTTAACTCGAATATCAATTTCGATAATTTCTATCTTGTACATTCCAGCCGCACCCAGGCGGGAGGAGACCAAGCCGAGGTTCGTTTGATTTAGAATTCTCAAAAGCCCCCAAAAGATTTCCTAAGAGTGACACTTGTTAATACTCGACTCGTGCTTGATTATCAGGAACTAATCAGCTCTTGCTTAACCTCCACCATATCCATGCAAGAACAAAAGCAATTTATTTGTGATGTGCAGATTTACATGATTTGTCTCCAAAACATGTTCATCAAATACTTATTTTGTATAAGCTTATAATGTTGTACCTGATCAAGTGATTCATCAATCAACTGTATAGAAGATGGAGACAACCTATAAAAAAAAATGACAGCTGAAGAGTCAAATGTTCTTGGACAAAATTTTCCATGTCAAAGAAACAAACTAATGAAAATTGAATTTTACTTACTTATTTTGCCGTTGCAAGGGGGGGGGGGGGGGGGCCCCTCAGATTTAGAATATAAACACCCCCTTGGAGCCTTTTCAAATTACAGAATTCGTCTTCTGGACTTTTTTCCTTGTTTCTACTGTATTATAGACCTCAGCTGAATCTTTCATTTTCAAATTGCTGCTCTGCAATACTTCAAATTTCTATTTTTCCTTTTTTTGGCTTTTCTTTAAGTGCTTGAGTACTTTGTAATTGGCCAAAAGAGTATTCTTTATAGGCGAGGAGTGTAGCTTGTGTAGGGCGAGTCCTAGGAATGGACAAAAATAAAACAACTTTAATGTCTAGTAAGACAAGAATACGACTATGATGCCTTATGGTATGGTAGGAATACGACTTTTTAGGTAGACCACTACATAGGAACAATAGCGAAGCTAATCTGTATAAAAGTGAGCTGCCCTTATACCCCTAGCAACGGCCTACTTATAGCCATATTTTCTCTTTTATTCAAGGACTTCAAATGTATCGGCTCTTGGGACAACTACTTCTTTGCGCAATTAAATAAATAGTTAACCACATTCAAAATAGGTTGCTTGAGACCAAGTCTAACGCTCTTGTTTTACATTAAGAGTACATTGAATGAGATTTGAGAGCCAAGCTTAACGCCTCGCTTCGTATCAAACTAAACTGATTTGCTCATCATTGCTCATATTGCTCTCGTGGTCGAGCAAAGCTTTGACTAGTGACTCACCAAAGACCTTTCGACCAGTATTTGATTTTTCTTAAAATCATATTAATTCCTGTAACTTACATGTGACTCAGAATACAACACTTACAAGAAACAAAAATTATTGATCATCTTTAAAGTACTGCATTAAGCTTATGTTTCGTTTAGCTAAAATAAAAATTTAAATCAAAGTCATCTATTAATTTTAACCATATTTTATGAAATCCACGAATGATATAAACTTTTCAACCTCACTTTTATCAAAAAGAATGCCCACTATACTATAGAGCCGAAGATAGGGTAGATAAGTAGACGTGTCACACTGTTAATCAAGATCGCTTGGATGGATATCTACTAAAAAATTAATTTTTAACCGAATCAAACAACAGCAAAGTGTCAAATGTCAATGCAGAAGGCTTGCGACATAACATATGTGCAAGTCGCCTTAGCTACCTATAGGAATAAAACTTGAAACATAAAAACAACAAATAAGGAACCATATTACCAGATTCAAAAGAAATTCTCCCAACCACTTATGGAATTTATCAGTTTTTTCAAAGATCCCAAAAAATTTTGAAAACTCGAACGATAGAATCAATTGTTTTATTTGGATGGTATATTTGTATTTGTCTAATTGGAGAGATTCTCTCACAAGCATCCAAAACAATTTGTCCCAAGCCCATATTTCTTGTCAATTGATTTCGATAATAAATAGAAGAATCCATTATCAAATTTCAAGTTCATTGTCGTAAATTCCATAAATAAGGTACTGCAAGAACCCGTCTACATATGCCTTACAAGACACGGAATTGTGTGACTTGAATTCTTGATGTAGATGCTTCCTCAGAGACTACGAGCATTTGCTTCTAGTGTGATTGAAGACACTGAAAGTTATGTACAAGTGTGTCTGCAGTGTGGACAAAAAGCTTAAAAGTCGATGCCACTATTCAACTGAGCAGAGAAAGAAGGCCTGCCGTAGTTGCCAAGTGGAGTTTCAACTTTGAAAACTACCCCAGTGCTCCCAACGTTTCCATTCCACTTCGACCTGCCAATCTACATCCGGAAATTCAATAAAAAAATTAAGAAAAATCATATATAATCGTTTATAAACGGAAATGGAGGACAAACATTGACAAATGCCACAACAGTTGCGTAAAAGTGAAAACGAGGTTTCAGAAAAAAGGGGTGAAGGGTAGATATGGATTAGCCTCATTTTAGTAGCATCATTTCAATTTAACGAAAGGTGATGTAAATTAGCTAAAAACTTAATAGGCACTTAGTCAGATAGATAAACCTAACCAAAACAAAATCAGGGATAAAGCTTCAGTTAACCATTTCGATGTCGATGGTCGGCGAGTATCTACACATGCTACTCGTTTGTGTTTCTTTCAGAAACTTAATGCATGTATGGTCACTGATTATTATCATTTCTGGTCAAACATACTTTTTACCCACGTATTTCATATGATCCACAACTACTACCTGCCTATTATCCACGCACACCATAGGACTCACAGTTTATAATCACTTAATTTGTAACCATACATGCACTTATCCCTTCCCAAACTAAAAACAAATCTCAAGCAGAATACATTAGCATTTACGCACGACTCCACCTGATAATTTCTACAATAAGAATCTGTAGACCATAAGTGTAATTTCCTATCCATGATTCTGCTATTTATTGCAATTTTTTTCTGGAATAGTATTAGAATGAATATCTGGATACAGTTTTTAATGCTTATGTAGAATCATAGAGATCAGGTTCCAATTGGAGTAGAGTACTATCAGTGGTTCAAGATTGTCAGGAAATAAGCCATATATACTTGTCATTATGAAAAAATTTAAATCATCGTAAGAGTCCATCAAAAGTTGCCAACTGCAGGGTGGATGGATCCGATACAGATATCCATAAACAATATAACCTAAGCCTCCATTTGGGAAGAATTTATAAATGATTTAATTTATAAATAGATATAAATGAGTGGAGGATAAGTGGGTAGTACTTGTGAATCAATTGGAATGTGTGGCTGAAAATGAAGTTCGACCATTTATAAATGATTTATAAACTTTGCCAATGGAGGCTAAATATACAAAGAACACACGGTGTACCATGAAGAAGATGAAAAGGCCTTTTTGGTTCACTCTGTGGACCAGAATTTCAGTTTCTTACTTTCTGATGGCCCATAAAATTTTCGTCAAGGTTTCGGTAAAACATTTTTATAATGTATACACTGATGTGTAAAGTATGTCGAAGAAGTCTGAGACGAATAAGTCTGTAAAGTCTGCAAGCCTAGTATATATGCGTGTTAGCCTTGGTGCCCCTACATGAAGGGAAAGGGATACATCCAGAATCCATAAGAAAACAAGAAAGCCCAGCCAGCAATTGCTTCAAGTAAATTATTGTTGAAGATATGGAAAGACTGTCAAGAATAATCTCTATGATATTTTCCCAGTTGTGTGAGATTATTTTTCCTTAATAGTTGATTATGTGATTATCACACAATATTTCCTTTTAAACTAATTTGTAGCCCTACAAATAGGGTCTTCTACTTTGTAATAGAAAACAAGTTTATTATATACAATTTATAATTTTCTAACAATTATATATCCCACTCAAAGTTCAAGTATCGTGTTCAAAGTGATAGATCCAAATATTTTGCCAAGTTTCATTCATATTAGCAAGCAATGAAAGCATATTACAGCATAAATCACAGCCTTTAAAGGGAACACAAATAACTTACAGATACTGATGCAAATGCAGAAGGATGTGTCACAAGAGAACAGCCGCAGATAAGACTCAACTCCTCCTTTATAGAATGGGTAAATTCCACCCGTGTCCCAGGGTTGCTGCCACCAAATGTAGGGCACAAACTGACAGGAGGAAGATTGCAAATTTATTCAATAATAATGTATGTCTATTACAATCAAAGATCCCCTTTATATAGTATTCAATCTATGATTAATAAGGAAACTAAGGTTTCCTTTACAAGGAAACAAAATCAATTGTCTTAAAATCACTATTAAAGGCAATATCAATTAATGATGAAAATACTATTAAGATTCTAATTAATTTCATTTCTTCTACACCTTGAATACACGTTCCATGTTGCATCAAAAAGATATTATTGTGCGTATGCCGCATATCATTCCCATACCACACATTAAAGGTGTGGGAGCAAATAAATGTCATTAACTTGAGGAGTGGAGATATGTTGCTTCTATTGTCAGGCCTAACCAACCCCAGCTCCACAATTTTAAAAACAAAAAGAGCAATCACATAGTATGTATGAAAGAAGTGATGTTGTGAGTTGTACAATGGACAACTATCTCCTGCGGTTCCAAGTGATAACAAAACTATTTAAATATTAAAATAGAATTGCATGCAATACTTGCGCTGCAAGTCTCAAATAAAGAAATAAATAGTATCACCTGAACTGTATGGTTGGCCTTTCCATGAGACCAGTTCGCTTCCAAGCTAAAGCCTGCTCCAGGCCCAAAGCAAAAGATTTATCGGGCCACTGCAATGCTGGTGTTATGCTCGTGCCCCACTTATTCTGTATACAAGTTACACACTAAAGAACATTAGCTATCTGATATCCCCTAGCCAGAGAAAAGAAGTTTAAAGTAAGAATAATTTCCACAAGGTTTTTCAATCTCTACAGCTCAACCTTGCACGAGAAGCTGAATTTCATCTCTCCTGGATATTGACCCTGAGCTTGAAGCAGACCCCCGTAAAGGGGTAGAAATGCACTGGTGGACAGGCCCTCACCAGATACATAGGTGACCTGGCCATTTGGAAACTGCAAATCCATGAAAGACTGCATATATAGGAAAGGGAAAGTGTTTCAGAAGCCAGTTCAACTTATATTAGCAGATTGAAAATGAGGCTATCCAAGAGAATATTGAAAATTTAGATAGCAGCAATATGGTACACTGGGCAGTGCGTCTAAAATCATTTATCATAAAGAAATAAGCAAAAGGACTGCGATAACAAATATTAAGAATTCTGAAAATACGCAGCATTCAGATATTTTCTAATCATCAAACAGCACAGTTATTTGTGGTCTCTTCTCATTTTATTTGTATACAAAGAAGAAGGCACATACATGACAGAAAAGTCAAAGCATGGACTACAATTTTTATAAGTCAAGGCAAGAAATTCCTGCATATCTCCATTTCCTTAAAGCATATGCTTGGCAAGTGTTTATAAACGATCAAAAAACGATAAAACCAATTTTTATCCACACATTCTATGGGATCCAAAAGTATTACCCACTTATCCACCACTCATTTCTATATATTTATAAACAAAACTGTTATGGACATTTCCAAATAAGCTTTAATTGTTTATTTCCCCATTAACATTGACAGCGTATAAACAGTTCCCTCATAGGGAAATACCACTGCCCCTTTCAAGCTCCATCTCTCTATTATGCCTTCTATTTCTTTTGTTGACAGACAATGAGTTACATAAAAGAAGTTAATTACATGATTACAGTATTGTATAAATTTTGCAATTGTTATGTGCTAATATATTTTCAAAGACAGCAAGTACAGATTTTCCACAAGGTTCACTCAGAAATTTGTAAAAGTAATACAAGATTTATCAAGCAGTAGTAAGACCACCCAAACAATTTTGAAGTTCAATTTCACATCACATAGAACATCACACAGATCATGTAAATGATGGACTCGGACTTACACAGGCCAGTGGATTGAGGCAGATCATAGACATTAACAGCCACCTTCTATGCTTTGACCATACAGCTGGGCAAAGGCTTACGTAAGGTAAGACAAGTGTAAAGAGAGAGTGAGACAGAGAGGTGAGACAAACAGATCTCACATTTTGTCAAAGAAAATCGACCAGACAATATCACAAGTGCTGTACATTGCATTACAGTCATTGAAAAAAAAAAAATAGATATTCTGCAGTTTGCACAGAAAATATATATAAAGTTTAGGCTGAAAAACATAGTTTTTGGGGGGGTGATTATATTGCTAGAATTCTATCATTTACAGTTAGTATCTCTGATATGCCGGTACATCCCATAGCCCATACGGTCTTAATTAGTAGTTAAAAACTGTCCCAACTTTTATTTCCCCAAGTAGAGTTAGCCAAGAGAGCTGATTAATTACTTATTCTCACAGAATATCTCGTCATGTGTCCTTCGTAGGATTAAAAACACAGCAGCCTACAATTAATTATGCAATACTAATATTATGTTTATTTCATTTCAAGGACAGAGTCAAACAGAATTTAAGATTGGTGTTATCAGATATGTAAATTTGCCTTACACTTGCGAGTGTGAAGTTTGCCTTACACTGGCGAGTGTGAAGTTCCTTCTACTCTTTTTCTCTTCTTTCTTCATTCCTGATATTCAAGTATTAGACTTCTCTCTTCCAACACAAAATCCAACAAAATACTTCTTGTTCTTTAAAACTATACTTTTTCATCAGAACTGTGATCCTTATTTCTGGATGTGGTCCGAACCTCAAAAGCTTCAACCATACTTGAACTATCTAGGACCAAGAAATCCTATCTCTTTTATCAACTTTTCATCTGCAGAAAATTCCATAAATCTAAAACTAAAGATTCAACAATATGGCGTATTGTAGCAGAGTATTCTTCCATACTTTAGTGCATATGTCATAACCAAGTAACTAACATGAGTGCTAAAAGCTAGCATGACAGCAATGACATCTGCAAAAAAAAAAAAAAAATATAATATATATATATATATACACTTCAAGCCCATGGCCTGCCTTTACTCTCCTAAAATATTTACACTAAGATTAACAAAGAAAAATCGCTCCAGCATGCATAATCTTTTCAAAATATTTCACCCTTTTTCCTATAATTGAGCAATGTCAATGCCTACTCACTTAACTAGGGACAATATCAGAGAAGCAACGACTTCTATAAATAGGAGTTGAATTATTCACAATCATCCAATCAAATAAACATTATCAGGACATCTGCGAATCCACGTGGTTTAGAGATACTACCTAGTATATTCATGCGCATCAATCGAGTACATATCCTGAGGATCATTCCTAGCCCATGATGCTCGAACTCGAGTATGGGTATCGAGTACAAATATGTATCTAAGTGTCGAATATTTTATTTTCTAAAATATAGGATACGGGGACATGGATAAAAAGAGTCCAAATTTCAGACACGGGTATGTAAGTACGTCTTTCAAACTTAAATTTTTTTTTACTAATCATTTATGTCATTTTGAATAGACCAAAATTATTTATTCACAATGAAGAAAATGAGTATTTAATAAGGGATTAAGACGAATAAAATAGAATTTTGAGATTTAGTTTTCAATTAGGGGAATTACTAAATGTTATATAAATAAAAAATGAGGAACTTGATTGTAATTTGACTTAGTGGAGCACTAAGTAGCATTATATGGAACCTATTTTCATTTTATACAAACAAAACCGTAAACCACTAATACAAAGAGAGAAAGAAGGAAAAAAAAAAGAAGAAAATGGAAAGAAAAAAGAAAGAAGAAGAAAAAGAAAGGAAAACCTAGCGCCACCAACTTTCTCTTCCCCCCGGTGACAACACTAGGTTTATAGAGAACAAAAGGGGAAAGAAGAAAAGGGAAAGAAAGGGAAAAGAATAAAAAGAAAGAATAAAAAGAAGGAAGAAGTGGCAAAAACGACGAAGTGTCCGGTTGAAATTTGGAGGATCCGACACATATCTCATACCTATACCTATGTTGTGTCCGACACGGGTACTCCAACTATTTCAAAGAGTTCAAGCATTAAAGTTCACAACCATCGTATTACACTCAAACCTCATGGACAACGAGTGACACCTTTGAATTTGAAGTTTAAAGAAACCATATTTACCTCTTACGAGTCCATTAACACTATTTTTAAACCATAGTAATCTCCAATTCTCTACGTATATCAATGTTTGTCTAAGGAGTGCCATATCCATTTTCCATTTGAACTTGGACATGACACCTCCTAGTCTGCCCTAAGGTTTCTGCAGACTTTTGGAGCAATGAAATAGAAATCAGTACAAATAGTGGGTTGTCTTGGTGTTTATTAGAATATATTATGTAAGAAGAATCACACGTAATCAGATTCCACACTCTAAATTTATGGATAACAGATTTCAAATATCAAAATGAATATTTATGCAAAAGAAGTTTCTAATACAACGCAATACCAGATGTTCATCTTTAACCATTTATGTTAAAAAAAAAAATTTAAAGTGTATAGAGCATCATGGGCTTAATTCGCATATCAAACAATCATAATTGTAAAAGTTCTCCTCAGAATGCACACAAAGCCTTTCCAATATTTTAAATCACAACTTCGGATTGATCACTTTTGCATTGAGCTGTAAGTTTGTCATACCTTCCTATCGTAGCCGTACCAAAGCAGGTGCTGCTTTGACAAATGAACAGGCAAAAGAAGTGTTGAATCACGAACAAAAAGAATTGGTCCAAGCTGGATAAGGAACAAGGATGAATTCTCATTTCCTGATGTTGAACTTCCTTGTGAGGCCTCTACTCTCCATAAATCTCCCCTAGCAACCAAAGAACTTTCCACATTCATTGTTCTACTGTCATAGGTTGATGTGAAATTGATTATACCCTGCAATGGGGGAACTCAATTATCAAAGCCGTGAAAGAAAGAACTTAGAAAAAAGAAAAGAAAGGTTAACTTCATAACGAAATAAATTATAGCAGGCATACCTGTTTTAAAAGCAAAACTCATAAGAGAAGTCCACGAGAGCATATAATGTGATGAACATCAAAACAATCACATAACATCAATCACATATATTCATTTATTGAAGGATGTTTGAGAGGATAATTATTTATTTTCTTTAAATCACTTGGCTGATAGTTCATAGGAAAGACAAGCTATGATAGCATTGTAGCAGATTAAAGTTCATAAAATAACAATAATTAAACTAGTTGTACATTCCTAGTGTACATTATGGATGACATTGTGTGATGTGTGAAAATCTATGCCATTGATTTGAATAAATGTTGTTAATATCAATGGCCCAAAGTGCTGGCACATCAAAGAATGTCATCCATGACATCAAACTTAGTGTACATGTAGCAAAATTGAAATAAAAACACCGAACTTGAGATTAACATTGCAGAAATCTGTATTTTCTTTATTCATACTGTCTCGAAAATGAGGAATAGATTACATTGACACCACTGTTCTGCAGAAACAACCTTTTGTTTGGGTTTTTGCATGATGCAATCAATCATTAGTATATGCATAAAATAAATCACAGCCTCAAAAAATTACCTGTGATCGACCAAACTTTTTCAATGCCTTCAAGTTAACACCAAAATTCTCCTCCTCGGTCACCCCCTCCGGGACCTTACCATTTTCAGTGAACCCATAATCCCTAAACCCTTTCGCCAAGGATCCCAGATCCTCTTGCAGATGATTAATACTCAAATCAACCCTCTGATTATTACTCTCTGTTTGCAATGACAACCCCGTGTTCTCATCATGCCAGAACGGCACAGGCAGCCGCCTAAAAAACTGCTGAACCACACCATTCAAACACGCCCCAAAATCAGCTCCAGCTTGTCCTATTCTGTTCCCAATATCAAAAATAGCCGACACACCATTAATCCCAGAATTATCTACCACCAGCCCAAAGTCATTTTTCATGAAATTTTGAGCTGCAAACTCGACTTCAAATAGGTTTGGCGTTGGAGGGTTGGGCCACTGGAAAGCCGGTGGACTAATATGAGACTGAATTAAACCTGTAAAGCCCTGCGCGAGCCTATCGGCTAAGTCTTGGCCATGCCGCTGCACCTCCTCCCATGCTTCAAATGGTCTCTCCACGGACATCATTCGTGCGAACTTCCACTATCAAAAACCCTTAAATTTCACTCTAATCCCCAGTCAATATATTTTTATAAAATCGCAACTCAAAATGCCCAGAAGCTTCAAATCACTAGATCGGAAGGGAAAACCCAAAAAGATTGATTTTTAACTTCAATATATGTACAAAAACCACGATTTCTCTGCTGCAAGAAAACTGATTCTTCGACCAATAACAGAACTCAGCTCACTGCTCACCAATCGAGATTCAGAAAAAAAAATTCCGATGATTTGACTGTTTCTAAAAGAGAAGATAATAGTTCTTGAAATGACAGTAAATTTAAAATTCAAATTAATCGAAACCAAAAAATAAAAAGAAAAAACAGAACTGGTCAAGTTTTAACGCAGAGAGACACAGGATATGCTCGTTCCGAGAGTTTCGTTGGTGGGGTAAGTGGTGGGCCTGGGGAGAAGAAGATGAAGATGGGGTGCGTAGTGCACACAGCGTTTACTTTAACGCCACGTTGATTGTAGTCGTAATCCAGTGTCGCTATGGCCTATCAAAATAATTCCATTTCCCAACAAGTTATTTTCAGGGAAATTTTGTAACATTGGTCCTCCATTTATTTATTTGGTAGCAAATTGGTCTAATTTCTTTAAAAATAACAAATTAATATCCAACTTTTATATAAATTTGAAATCAGTTCTTAATAGGTAAGAAACTTCATTAAATTGTTTTTATCAAATTTTGTAAAAGTCTAAACTCAACAATGAAAGTAAAATGCAAAAATAATATTACTTTTTAATAATAGAGTACCAAATAAGTTATTTTTATAATATGTACCTTCGTCACATTACAATTTAATATATATTTAGATAGTTGCCCTAAATAACGAGATGGAGTCGCAGCAATCCTTATATTCCCTACCTCGTCGAGAATTTTCAAGATATAGGGGCCCGATGGAGATTAAAATATCAGCATTTACTTATTTTATGAATTTTTATTTTTAAATGACTTAAGTTTAAATTCATAAAAAAATAATAATCAAAACGTGTTTTGAATAGTGACCATGTTCCTCTACTATCCTTGTCTTGCTTCGACTGCATGGCAAGAGGGGCGATAAATTTTTTCATCCCTAACCTTCTACATATGTTGTGGGCGCACACGGTGGAGGCATGGAGGATAATTGTCACTTCTAACTCTCAACCAGACTAATTGTGCCACTCTAATAAAATATGAGAACTAATTTGCTATTAAGGTAACAATGGGGAATAATTGTGCAAATGTCTCGTAAAGCAAATTGCGACATTAATTATCACTATTTTGTAACAATGGCTAATAGGTCGACACGTGTGGGGTCCTCACCAGTGAGATTCTTATCATCCAACCTGTGTACATTAAAATACTAATAATATATTAGAATTTTTGTGTGGGTCATTTTAGGAATTAAATTGATAGTTATAGATAGAGCATCTGTATCTATCAATCTTTTTAATTACTCCTCTAACTTATTCTTGTTACAAGACTCATTAATCTTAGGTTAAGGTTAAACAAGTTAAGCCGTGTTTGGCAGTACTTATAAACATTAGAAAGCTCTTCTACAAAAAGTATAAGCAAAAGCAGGACCATGCATTTAAAATATGTTCATAGAATCCATATATCTCTTAAACAAGTGAAACCTTCAACAAATAACCTTCTTTGGCTGCACAAATGATGTTCATAAATGAGCTCACTGTGAAAAAATTCCGATTACAATCAAGGGCGTTAGAGCAAACATAAGGAACGATGGGAAGGGAAAAATATATAAAAATGATATTGGTGAAGACGATGAAATTAACTAGTTTTGCTTCGTTATCCTCTTGTCCCTTATCGGCAACTCAGCGGGTTTTTGCGCCTCATGAGGATGGATTGGACCGGTGTACACCTTAAGATGGTTGAATAATGCTCTGCCAAGCTGCACGAGCACCAGAAGAAACATCTAAAGATGGCATGAATAAAAGTAGTGGTTGCCTAGCTATCTCACAATATTTAGTGCTTGTTTGGCAGAACTTATTTTCATTTTTCTTCAAACTCATTTTCAACCACATCATTTTTCACTTCAAATAACATCTTTCCCAAACAAACACTAAGTATCCTAGCATGTAAGGTAAATATGTGCGTAGCTTATATCAAGAAGTTGGGAGATGTTTTTGAAATTTTGATTAGGCTCGTAAACTAATGAAGTTCAGAGTACGTTTCTGCTTAATATCTTGGTTCAATAGCAACGAATTTGCACGAGGGAATAGGAATCTTCCAATAATCTCTTCTAGTGTTGGTCATAACGGGAAGAATGTGGCGGCGGTGACAAGAAGAACACAGTGGCAATGGGAAGGTGGATGGCTAGAAAACTTTCAGATGACTGATCAAAGCATTTTTGTCACTCTAATTTATATTTATTTTGACTACGAGTCTATAAGATTGTAATTCCTTATATTTGAGTTGCATAATGTGAGAAATTAATTTATAAAAAATGAAAAAGAAAAGATTTAATCAAAATATATACAATAAGAACACTGAGGCACAAGGTATCACAAAGGTTCAGAAGGAGAGACAGATGTCACAGAGTAATAGAAACTCACCCTTCCTTTCGGAAGCATTCCACGGACAGCATGCTCAATAATTCTTTCAGGTATTCTTTTCTGAAGCTGATCAAATGTTTCAACTGTCATCCCACCCGGTCTCCCCGAGTGCCTCCTATAGAGCTTTTGAGTTCTCTTCTTCCCAGACACAGCAACTTTATCGGCGTTGACCTTTGATGCAGTAATTGAATGAGTGTTGAAGCAAAATATAATCATATGAAGAAAAATAATTTCTCCTCCTAATAGTTTAAGCTTTTGGATGAAGGGGCTTTTTTACAAGATATCAAAGCATACAAGGTTCTCGGTTCAATTCTCAGTGCACCCATTGAAGAAGATTCCGTGTATTAAAGTTGATTAGAAAATGAAATTGATGTGTTTCACGACATACCACTATGACAAAGGCCCCCATGTCGACACTAGGAGTGAAGGTAGCCAGATTTTTCCCTCTAATATAGATAGCAATTGTTGATGCCAATCTCCCAAGAATCTTGTCCGATGCATCTACCACATACCATGGTTTGTCTGTATTAATATGATCTGCAGCTTTCGGATACCATGTTTTATTCCAAACGTCCTGGAATAAAAAACAACTATAGATGAGTTTCAACATCTTAACTCGATTGGAACAAAATCATGTAAAAGAATTAACTAAAAGGTTGAATCTCAAAGCCTGAGAATAAAAATTAATAAAATCCAGTTAACATGTGAGACACTGGTCAAAAATCACATTTGGTGAAATATTTTTAACAGCAAAACAATATGATACAGACTTAGTGAATTATAAGAAAATATATAATGCAGGCTCGAACCAAGATTTCAGCTCATAAATGTTTTGTACCAAACAGTTACATCTTAAGGCAGATGCACTTGACGTTGTTGCTTCACTTGACCCCCAACCACTTCAGCCCAACATGTTGGACACAGATGTAAAGGAAATCAAATTCCTTGTAATCAATTGTACGTCGTATAAAGTGTTCGAGATAAATTATTCAAACATATACAATGTTATACTTCCCACAGGATTTTCTTTCACTATCAAAGGAGACTCTTCTTCTGTCAGTTTCTATAACTTTATGATTTTAGTTTTTGTCTGCAACTCTAATGATACATTTAACTTGTAATGCTAAAGCATTAATCAGAAGTGAAATGCAGAGAAGAAATGTGGGAGACTCCTTTTCATTCAAAGTTTTGACACATGTATTGAGTTTTGGTTTTCTATTCCAGATGGCTTCATACGGGCAACTCCAGTATCTTTCAACGAAAACATTAGTTGTAGATAGTGAATTTTGTTGCTCCATTAATGGATTTAAATTCTTTGTCCGGATGTTGCATTATAGGTCACTCCTCTTTGCTTCATTGTAAGTTTTGGTTTCTTGTCAGATTGGGATGAGAATCATGAGATTGCAGTAAATGGATACAGTTTCCGCACTCGGGTCTGCATTTGGTAGGTCAAATACCTTGTTGAAATGACTGAGATGAAGGCCAACAATAAAATTGGGCGGAGTCCACAAATTCATAGACTTTTACACAGTTTTGTAACTGCATAAATGTAGGAAACTTAATCGGAAGGCATAAAGGTGTACCAAAAATTTTATAATTTCACAAAAAGAAAACAGAATTAACTAATAAATAGACTCACTAATTCCAACACACTAAGTGAGGTAGTAGCTACAAAAAGGATGTTAGACAAGAATTGAAACTAAATTCCTCCATCGGTTTTGCCTCAACTCCCATAACAAAGTTTCTTTTTCCGTCCTGAACAAGCTCCCTTAGCTGCTTTAGGGTAACACATTTGCTGCAAACATGATGTCAATCCCGTTTCATAATATCTAGGTCTAGGATGTCAAGCGACTACATTACTTGCCAATTTTCTCACTCTGCAACTTGGAATAGATTCAAGACAGTAAAGCAATTTAGATAATAAACATTCAGCAGTTCCAGCACTTCATAGAAACTTCCAAATTGACTAATATTTTTATCCATCTAGTCTCTAGATCACAAATTCCAAAATCTCTTCAAGTTTGCAACTTCCAATAACAATCATGTCTATTATTTATACAATAAATAATCACAAATGACAACTACCCACACACTGCAACAGCAAATAGGAACTAACATCAAGAAGATAATCGAATTCTAATATTGAAAATTTAACAAACAACCCAGAAAAAGAAAAAAAAGGAAACCATTCTTAACCAAGAATGCAGTCACTCAATAAAAATGAAAGCAGAATACGAACTGATAGCTAAAAGAGAGACAATATTGGGGATTTTTTTCTTACCGGGCCATTGAATCCGGTGTCTTCAAACATCCAACGCTGGTCGACGGGGACCGAGACGGTTTTATCTTGGCATGAAATTTTGGTTGTTCGATTGGCTCTAAGAACGGAAATTGACGGCTTGGATGTAGCGGCAAGTGAGAATCCGAGAAATGGGGATTTCTTCAAAGAAGATGAAAAGGGTTTCTGAGAGGATTCAGTTAGCAATAGTGAAGATGAAGCGGCGCATTGTACTGCCGTAGCCATTGAGAAGCTTCTCCTTTGCTCTCTATGTTCCCCCCTCCAATTGTGAAACTGAAGCAGCAATGAGCAAAGTGGAATAAAATAGCAACAGACAGAGGATAAGGTGCATTTATGGCAATTCTTGGAACTTTTTAACTTGTTTCCTTATAAGTGAATTTTACAATAAACTTTTTTTTCTTGTTAAAAGGTAAAATTAAATTATAAGCAACTTAGAATGAAATTAATTTATTTGGGTATAAGAAGATTATAATGAGAGAAGTAAGCATATGCCTCATATCGATAATAAGTGAATATATGATTAAAATTACTGAAAACTATACATCACGTGAATAGCAATTTTCATATAAGTCACCACAAATTATGAAAAAAAGAAGCAGTGCGAGCGCTGATCTATTTTTACCTTTAAATAAAATTGTACAATCCACACTTTACTTATCTCAATATCATAAACTAATGAAGGATTCCAATGGGTGCTGCCCTCCAAGAGAGAGAAGGATTCCAATAGGTTAGTGATTACTTTAAACTACCCATTTTCATACATTCCCATTGTCTTGTTTCTAATGGGTTTAGCCTCCGTTTGGTTTCTCTAAAAATCAGAATTTTAGTAAATTTTGATAAATATTGATGAAATATATAGTTAAGAAGTAGATAAAAGTTAGGATCCCAAATTACTTTAAACTACCCATTTCCATACATTCCCATTGTCTTGTTTCTAATGGGTTTAGCCTCCGTTTGGTTTCTCTAAAAATCAGAATTTTAGTAAATTTTGATAAATATTGATGAAATATATAATTAAAAAGTAGATAAAAGTTAGGGTCCCAAAAATCGGATTTTCAATAGATCTTAATAAAAGTTGATAAAAATATATGATAGAAAAATTGATAAAAGCTGTGAATCACATGAAATATGTGGTTAAAAATGAGTTTGAGAAAAAAATGAGTTCGTTTGCAAGTGAATTGAGCATGCATTTTGTATGTATAATTTCTGTCTTAAAACTCTGGGTTTTGTTTTCCTTATTTTACTTTCTCAATCTCTCTCTTCGTATGCAGCTCAACAATGATGTTAATGTCATCAACATATCTATGGGAAGCATTTTAGCAGTCCCTTATGCAGCAAATAGTTCTCCAAAATTTGCATGCATAGTTTATAAAATTAGTCTGCTAACCCAATCTTTTGGCTGCAACTCCATGAAATCATGGTTTTCAAATGCTGAAGAATCTATAAATGTTGACAATAAGGAAAAGGGAAGAGCATAGGCTACAGGTGCAACTCATTCTCAGATTCTCCGTTTTCCCTCAACGCGAATTTGAGAAGCTGTTCCAGACAGCATGTTTTCCCTCGGCACGAATTTGAGAGACTGTTCCAGACAGAAAATGAAATGCATACATCTATAACATCGATATCTTCGTCTTTAAATTCCATAACTTGAAAGCTCGAACTTTTCTTCTGTTCTGTTCTATAGTAGTACGTCCCCGTACAAGCATTAAAGTGTACATTTTCATCATAGGATGATAATCTTCCGTATACTCTCCAGTCGGGTTGACAGCAAATTGAAAAAGATGATTCGGTTAATTTAGAAATGCATATTAAGAAGAATTCACAAAATATAGTAACTCTTCATCCAACTTTAAGTATCAAAGATTAAGAAAAACTACATCATTTGCTTCGTTTTGATGACAGCGGAAAACTATTACAACTAAACAAACCTACATACAAGAGAAATGACAATGGAACACTAGTTAATAATACAAACCTACATATAAGAAAGAAGTAAATGTTCCCCACAGCTAACTGCCCAAACAAATCAAGCTCAATAAAAATGGGACCTTTAGGCTAATAGGACGGCATGTATCTTATCCATTGCGCAGGTAATGTGAATGTGATGTGATCCTCTTACATCTAGGGTAAAAGCTTGGAGCATGTATCAGAATTGCCTTCTCCGTTTTGAGTTAGTACTATGCAGTTGAGGATAGTGTTGGAAGTTTCGCAAGGGAGATGAACTTATATCAGGCACAAATACAGCAGAATCAGGTGGGTTCTTGTAGGTTTTAGACCAGTGAAGCCCTGATAATGTAGGTGGAGAAAGGACCTGTGGCACCATAAAAAATGCATCTGGCTCCTGTCCTAAACACTCATCGTCATCCAAGTCTCCAACTGCGGGTTTAAAACTTGAGGAGCAATCTGATCCTTGCTTCCCACTATCCGCCTGATAGGATTATCAAAATAGAAGACAGATTAATGTGGGTGCCACACTACTACCATCTCAAGATCAAATTCACAAAACAATTTGCAATTGGAGTATTTAATGCTGCTTCAAAACTTGATAAGTATAGAAAATATTGTTCCACAGAAGGGAATATGCCAATGAATCAGCAGTACATCAATAATTCATCACAATTATTGGTTGTTCATTCTTCACTCTTTACTTCAACTCAAAACGTATTTTACTAACTTCATATCTCAAATTTGAATGGTCGTGACAGGTACTGTCCAAAAATAAATTGACCGTGTATTCAGCATATAATTTATCTAGGTCTTCCTACCACAGCATCAAGATTTAGTGCCCAATCGAGTCCACACTAGAAAAAACCATCTAATTATCACCAATTAAAATCCTTAACCAGACCAGCGCCATCACTAACTTGCGGAAGTGATACTTAAAAATCAAACCATATACACGACCTAAATGTATATTTCCACTTTCCAAACCTACCTCGAACTGAAAATCAAACCTGTGGAATTTAGGAGTAAATGCAGCTTCATATGAAATTCAACACGTGTGCAAGTGCATGGGCACAAATCCACAGGGAAGGGTTGCATCCATTTTCCTTTTTCTTTTTCATTTTTTCCCTTTTGGTAGGGAGCCGGATGGAGGGAGAGGACTTCAACCATCTCTTGAAATTGTTTCACTGAGACAATTGTTTCTTTTCATTTTCCTATTTCTGTAGGCTAGTTCGGCCCTTTCTTTAGATAAAGGAAATTCCAGATTTGTATATCCCCATATGATGGAATGATGGAAAAGTCCATACATTATGTGCAGGTGTAATGAAGTAATTAATTTTTCCAGTGTGGGAGATGGCTGAGTGGACTAATCCATTTGATTGCTAATCCATTTTATGGGTTATTTCTATTGAAAGTTTGAATATTTTGATGACAGCTTGATTTATCTTTCAAAAAAAAAATCGAAATCTTAGTTAGGCGTGGGGATAATAAATACAATCTTCAGAAATTTGAAGACTAACCAAAAAAACCGTTTGGGTTTTACTGTGAACACCAAGGCCGTGCACTCTGTGTTTATGGAATATTTGCAAGATAAAATCAAAGGCCAATGAAAAATTTGAAGATGACCAACATAAATTGATGGAATTTACAACTCAAATCATACCTTGGATGAGCCATTATCCATGAAATTATAGTTCTGATTGAAATCACCAGGACCAAGAAAATCATCTAACTGCCATTGCGAAACTCCAGTTGCTGAACCTCCAGCAGAAGATAACTTTGATGATACAAAACCCTCACCACCATTGGCTTGGAGAGGTAAAGCTTTGACATACTGACCAGTTGATGACACATGGGTTGTCCATCTCTCTGTTTCTGACGTTTTCTCATTACAGTGGGACTTCCCCAAGGACATAGATGGACCAGGTTCTGCAGCTTCAAGGCTTACTTTAACTCCGGTAAGTAAAAACCTTTTGTGAGCAGACACCAAGGGGTTTACTGTGTGTATAGCAACATCACACTTCCTGCAAAGTAAAGCTCGATCCTCTAGACAAAAGAAATAACCAAATGTTTCCTGCTCAAATGTAGGTAGGATATCAAATCCTTAATTAGGGAAATTAGACTTACGGGTTAAGTCTAAAATTATTACCACAATAGAACAAGATTAAGGTAGTGAAGCTCAAATTGAATGCCCACACATATGATATCCAATGACAAGAAAAAAACCGAAAGAACTTTCCTTGAAAAAAAAATATAAATTCTCAACCTTGAAAACATTTTTCGGTTAACTAAATTAACTAAGGCATACTTGAGAGCTTTAGGGTACCCGTTATGTACTTTTTCAAATTACCAATTTTGAACGTTTATGAGTTGTATGAGTGATTTTTAATAGTGATATTACAAAAGTTCAATCCAAGATTAAGAGTTTATCCTCTAGAAGATTTTAAAAGTTCATTAAAAGAATAAAATTATATATATATATATATATATATAATATCCCTTAGTGAATTTCAATTTATCGAGTCCTTTAGAGATTTTAGAGATTGAGGTGAGTACGAGTCCTTTAGAGATTTTATCTGATCATAAACTTCAGATCGTGGAATTAGTCGAGGTAGACGCAAGCGACCGAACATCCACACTAAAATATATATATATATATATATATATATATATATATATAAAATTTCATGTTATAATTTTTTTTACTTATAAGTGATATGTTAATTATAAATAATAGTTTTACATATAAGTTAATTTTAACTTAAAAAGTGAAATATTTACTTATAATTAAATTTTCAAGTTATAAGTAAGCTTTACTTAATTTTTATCTTATTAGTATTATTTTTACTTTATAAATAATTTCTCACACAAAAGTAAATTTTTATTACTTCAGCCATGATCAAGCATGGATTTTTTAAATTTTTCGTAAACTATGCCAGATACGAAAACACTCATACCTAGCTCAAACATCAAATACCTGACAGATGTCACACTTGGGCATCTGATTGGCGGAGTTAGTGAGAAGAACCCTCTGGTGCTTTCTTGCGAGCTTGTTGGCGGCGTGAACTTTCTGATCACAATCCCGGCACAACGCCGCCTCGTCGGCGCAGCACAGTACAACCGCCTCCGCTACCTCACAAGCGTTGCACTGAATCTTCATCCTACCTCAATACACCTCCAATCTCGATCTTCCAAGGAGCTGATACTTTTAAATCTATGTATAGCAGAATAGGGAATCCCCAGTGTGCGGTGGCGGACAAGAGGGTTTTAAATCGACAGCGTGGCTATATGAAGATATTTATTGGTACTGGAGATTGAGAAAATAGAAAGGCGGTTAGCAACGAGTTATTCACGAGTCCTTATGGAGTCGACTCGTTGAGATGACTCGTTTGGCTAGGCTTATAAAGTGTTCAAAACAATTTTATTTTTTATTCACGCTTTTTTTTCAAACTTATGTTTATTTTTAATTAATTTTCACTCGCTTTTATTTATTTATAATTTAAATCATTTATAAATTCTTTTCAAATATTTATAAATATGAGTGAGCCTATGAGAAGCGTTTATAAACAGCTCAAATTATTAATAAATAAAAATGAGTGATAAATAAGTGAATATTACGTGTGGATTTTATCGAGATATATGTAAAAAATTGATTTGAGGGTTTATAAACATGACCTAGCATAGATAAGCATATTTAAGAAGTGTTTATAAATGATTTAAATTATAAATAAATTGAAATGAGTGATTAAAAATTTAATAATTGTTAATTTATCAAAATGTGTAAATAAAAAATGACTTAAATATTTATAAATAGTTTGTAAACACAAGTCAAATATAGAAATGCTTTTTCTTATTTTTTTTTTCCAAAAAAAAAAAAAATCAGATTTTTTTTTAATAGAGGGAGAGCGAGAGTTAAAAAGACATGTATTTCGATTGGTTTGGTTGACATCCCATAATTTCGAGCTAGTAAACTCACAAAGTGCTTGACCTATATTTTTCAGAATAAATTTAGTGAGAAATGTTCTTTTTTAAAGAATATGTGATTAAAAAAATTTTAAAATTATGGTTCCACGTGAAAAATTATTTTATTTAAAGAATGCACTTTTGAAAATACGTTCGGAGAAAAATTGGTTTTAGAAAAACTATGCCAAACATGGTCTAAACATTAGAGGTTGTTTAATAAATGTTGATGAAATGCGTAATTGAAAAATTAATAATTATTATGAATTGTGTTACATAAACTTTTTAATAACTTTAAGCCATACCTAACAAGCACTTAACTTCTTATAAGCTAGTCCATATCATTCAACTACTAACTGGTACTGCAATAAATTAAAGGCTAGTATCTATACAAAAGGCTAAATTTAAACTATGCTATGGGGTTGTAAGTAAAAATGTCAATTATTAAATAAGTAGTAAAGTGATTAAATCGAATATACATATGATTCTCATTATAAGAAACGTGTTTATGCGAACCACATTTTACTAAGGGCAAACTAGTAATTGATGTGGTGCTGAGTTGAATGTGGAGGGCTTTAAGTGGCAAGACCCAATTGGCCTTGTGTACATCACTTGGATTGTGCTAGTTGAGAAGCAAGTTAGATCTTCCATTCTCCATCAATAGTCGAGATCTAATCTCTTGCCTTTATGATGGGAGGGAGTCTATTAGTTGAGATGATTTTGACTTTTTTTTCCTCTCGAGTTCGTCTTTTTCTCTCTCAAGTCTGAGTCTTCTGGTTCTTCTTCTTCATCGATTTTCTGCCCTTAATCTGCATTGTTGTTAAACTGGTGTTGTAATCCTATGACAATCGACCTGCTACAGTAATTTAGGCCATGTTATTTTGTCCTTTAAATCTATAGATATTCAGGTTGGAGGGTTTGGTGTTCTTAATGTGGTATTTGTGGAGATCTATGTCGAATAAGTGTTCTGACTTGGGTTGCTCATAATTGTACTCTCTCTTAATAGTTTTCTTGCACTAGTGATAGACTTTAACCTCTGGGTCCTTTAGATTAGGCTTGGCCGAATTTGGTGAACATTTTATCATATATGTATGGCTTCGTGCATGCTTGGTTTTGATGTTTTTGTCATCAATATCTTATTTTGGCGTAATAATCCAATAAATCTGGTATCAGAGCCTCTTTTAAAGCTTCTAGGTAAGGCTTCTTGATCTGAAATTTTCGATATCTGAGAGTGGTAATATTCTGTGTATTTTTCTGAGATTTGTTTAGATCTTGAGTTTTTTAGAAATTTTTAACAAAATATTTTTTCGTGTGTGTTCACGAAAATATATTTTGAATTAAAATTATTGTAAGTGTATGATTCGTTAACAAGTAATAAAGTGAAATTGAGTCCAAGTATCGTCTCGTGGAGATTAATTTAGTTTAATTTTAATTATCGCAACCTTAATCGAAATAAAAATAATATGGGTTTATGACTAAATTATATATAAATTAATCAACTTACGCAATTATAAGTGAATTAACTAAATTAAATGCAAATTATGTTGAATGCAAGATAATGTGTTTTAATGAATGACAAACATACTAGAATCCCGAATTCTCATGCAATAATTAGTTTTAACCATAGTTTTACACGTTGAAAATACGATTGCATTTAACGAATCAATGTTCCTATTTTATTTAGCAATCTCTCGAGTAATGTTAAACCTACTTTTATATATGACCCAACTATATTTCTATAATTGATACGAACATATAAAAGTGCATGATTTTTTATGAATACTTAAAGATTTATATAAGGCATAATAGTATATTTTTATCCTATATTGGACTATATGACAATTTATATATGTCGAACCTATTTTCCTTCTTTCGAATGCATAAAATAAACCACAAAATTCACATAACTACTGTGTGTTATCCTATTAAAATGGGACCGCCAACATAAGCTCAATTGGCAGCCAGCAAAGGCCACAAACCGAGGTCCCTAAGTGGCTAACCGAGTTCCCTAAGTATTTACCAGAGGTCTTCCTAAGAAAGTAGTCGA
>CAIGRN010012044.1:0-12327 GCA_903798345.1 Fraxinus anomala
ATTTAAAGAAGACTTTGATCTTCTTAGGCTTGCTTGATTTGAAGAAGATTTCGATCTTCTTCGTGTTTGTCGGACTTGGAGTTGAGAGAATTTCTTCAGCACTTCGTGATTTTCTTCTACACTTTTTCTCCTTTTCCTTCCCTTTTTCTTTGAACATTTGTCCCTATTTATAGGAAATTCGTGAGCAATTTTGGTAACCACTCAATTAATTCAATTATAATTGAATAATTGTAGATTTTAAAATAGTGGGTTGGACTTTTAGAATTTTATGGGGCATAGTAGGTTTTAATTTAGTAAACTTAATTGGGCCAATTATTTAAATTGACCAAACCCATCGTTTGTTATTTTATTTATTTGTTTACTTTTTTTATGTCTACAGGTACAAAACCAATTAAATTGCAATTTCCAATCATGATTAGGACTGAGATATCAACATTGTAATCCTACTAGTAATGTACTACATACCTCTATAAATATATCATTCTAATTCATTATTAAAGTAAGTTTTGACATAATTTTCAACGTTGACATAATTTTCAACGTATATTTTTTTTCTCAAATTCTATCTCTGACTTAAGAAACGGATGGGCGACGAAGACACACCTCGACGTCTTTGTTTCAGGTAAAGATCTCGTTCGTGCTCGTTCTTAATCATCAAATTCGAAAATCAATAGGTACGATTTTTGATAGCACCAGTAATAATTATTGTAAGGTCTTCTCGTTCACAACAAGGATCATTCTAGAAAGAACGTACGTATTAATTTATTCATGGTATGTCATGATATCTTTTTCACGATCTACTCTAAATCTGCTTTATTGGTAAGGGCCCTTTAGAAATGACAAAAATTGCTTCAAAGTGTTTGTCACACAGCTGCCAGTCACTTGCAAGTTGCAAAATCTTTCTACCCACAAAATCAAGTATTTTAATCTTTTGTTTACTTGTCTTACATTAGATATTCATGATCTTTTGTTTGGATTATTGAAACTAAAACCCACACAACTCTTTAACAGAGACATCCATTAAGTATTTAGGAGTTACGACCCTTTGTGAAAATTGACACGAACACTTTCGACTTATAAATTGTGAATTTATAACTGTAAGTGTACGATCATATTTCTTTTACAAATTGATTGTATGTACGAGTTTATAATTACTTGGACACGTCTTCAATCAACCTACCAAATACATGGTCTTCAATTAACAACTTGGATACTTCATTCTCTCTTTACGAATTTTTATAATAATTTATTGATTTAAGCATCGCAATATTTTGATTTTTTTTTTATTAGTATTTAAGACTATTGGGCAAAGTTGAATTCAAATAAAGTGACCACAACGCTAATTATGTTCTACACCAAGAAGTTAAGATTTGATTTCTAAGTTTTTAACTTTCATGCACCATCTCTTTGCAAGTCAATTTTATGTGCGCGTTACATCTATCGTGATTATTACAATTGGTCTAATGACTAATTTGGTGATATCACCTAGATTGGAATATAAGTCGACGTGTTTGAAAAGTGAGATATGAGGTAATTATTTTACTTGTATCTCACATCGTTAAGATCAGATTTCATTTTTAGGTTTACAATCATTTCATCAATCTCCCGTTATAAGTCAAAATTGCGTGTGAATTTCAACTAAACATAGTTATTACAACAATTATATCTCTAAATTTTATAGTTATAAATTGATTTTTACTCATTTTTTAATAGTTAAAAGTATATACACTACTCATTTTCGGGTCTTACAAACAATTAATGGATCTTATGAAATCGTAGATCGTAATCATAACACTCCACGTGAAGAAAACGGACAAAGAACAAATTGGTCAAGGCTTGTCGATTTCACATTAAAAGTTCAAGAAAGTTGTTATTTATTAGGAATTTTTGGAGATTAAAAAAAAAAAAAAGACAAAAAGACAATAAAAGTCTTCCAAGTCTTCGAAAATGATGTTACAATGTACATTAGCACAAGGTTTGATTACCTTTTATAACGTTGAATAGAAACAATATTTCATGAGGTATTGTTTCTGTCACATTTTACTTTGCAAAATGGGGAAAACCTAATTTTCAACAAGATATTGGAACCGATATATTCGCACAACATCTTAGAAAATTTTGTCATGATTTTTGTCCAAAAATATTCTTAGCATTCAACTTCTGTTAGTTTGAGAATAAGTTTATTAAATAAATGTAACGCTAAATAAATATTATGAACTTTTCATACAATTATAATAGACCCCTGTTTGGACTCCATTAAAAATATATTTTGAATTAGTAATTTTTTTATAAATGTGTGGTTAAAAAATAAAGAAAATTTTTGAATTTATATGCAATATTATTTTATTAGAGAATGTGTGAGAGTGAGAAAAATGCATTTTTTAGATACTGGAGCCCAAGGATGGGCATAATGTATTTATTTAAAAAGTGGTATAAATATATTTGAACATTTAATATATTAATTTTGTTATACGTGAAAAAATGTGGAACGAATATTTTAAAGAAAATTTTGTCCATGTGTACGTCCGATATTTTAAAATATTTCTTTTCTCATGTTGTATTACCCTATAAATCGTTTTAAATGGTAATGTTAAATTAGAATTAGACCAAAACGTAGAACACTATTTAAAAACATATAAAAGACATGAAATAAAATTTAATTACCAATCAATTATGAAAATTGTAAAGGTGAATGAATTCAACATGATCTCTCAAACATCTTAAACTTTAAAATGATTACGTTCAAAATGTGGACGTTATTTATGTGCATTTAACTCAATCGGTTCGGGATGTGGAAAACAAAAATTACATCTATACGTTGTGCCATAAGCACGTCTTATTTCCTCTATAGCATACTCGTGTAATGAAATATCCAACTCAATACAGCACAATTCAAAATCTACAAAACACAGGTAAGGTTGTAACATGTCCGCTCAAATCATACCGTTTCAAAAACCAAACGCATTTGAAATGGTTCAAGATTTTCTCAAGCATATACCTGTTTGTTTGGTCTGATTTCAAACCGCGATTTAGCTTTTCTTCCTATACACTACCTTCATTAATTAAATGTCTAAAAAATATTTTCATACTTTATTAACGATAATTTTTTTTTTTTTTTGATAACCGTGAATATCCGAACCAGTTTATGCATACCTCAACTAATCCCACGAAACCCTAAAATTTACGACCAGGTGCTCACCTCAATAGTCCTGAGGGGTTTCGAACTGATGACTATCGAGGAGCAAACTCAAGGTCTGACCAATTGAACGATAAAATTTTTTGAATATCTCTTAAATTAAAATTAGAGTATTTGATGTGTTCTCTCAAATTCCCTTTTGATCTAATATCAATATTTACTTTTTAAATCAACGAGTCTTGATTGTCGATTCTCGATATTCTTAAAAATCAACAGGTCTTTGACCTATTATTCTTCATTTGTGCATTCCCGTGCATCAGAAAGGAAATCAATTTGTATGAACACTAAATATACCCTATATATTATTTTCACACATCACAAATAAGTGATATATACATACATACATTGTCTCTCTTCTACAAACAAACTTCTGTAGTCTAATGAAACATAATTCTCAATATCTACAAAATAATTGAGATGCAGGATTCAACCTGATATAAGTCCTCAAAAGGTGTCTCATGTGGCAAAAGTATAATTTCATTCTAATGCCATCTGAAACAAGAAAAATTCAAAGAGAGAGAATTTGCTAAGCTTAAAAGGTATACGTATAAGTAACTGAATAAGTTACTTTCTTTGATGGTAAGATACGAAAATTATTTTCAAATTAAGTCACTTTTTTACTAGAAGTAAAAAAAGGGCAACTTTACTTATTAGAGCTTAGATAGACACGCTCCTATCTTGAATAGTTCCGTTATTAAATGCTATATTTCATATACCTCACGAAGCATCAAATAAGTTGCACAACAGCAGCTATTCGCAATGCACCATTTTGGAGGAGATCTCCGAGCTTATCGAATAACAAAGCTGTTCGCCAACCCCATCCCTTGGGCGCTTTTGGTAGAAGTGTTCCTGTTTGTTTAAAGCTCCCAAACACCATCACTTCTCTTTTTGACGGACAAATCAACTGAAAATAAAGGAACACACACATTGGCCTTCAACAAATTACAAAATATTCTAGCAATGAATACTTTAGAGTCTGTAAGTTCACCTGATATCTAGCAGTCACCTTCTCGCGAGTATCCACGTACAAATGGACCTGAAATCATGGAAAATGGGAGATATAGAATTCTAATGAATTATGGACGAGCCTTGTTGGTTTTATTTTCGCTACAAAGAAAAACGAAGAAAGGTAAAACTCACAAGGACTACACTTGAAAGGGTAAAATAGATGGAACATCCTCTGACAATTTACTTAAAAAAAAAAAACAAACAAACAAACAAATCCACGTTTCAACGAACTGAAAGAAAGTAGAAAGTTGACCTTTCTTAGTGGATCACTGATATCTGCCTTCCTGCGGTGGAGAAACAGACCTGAGGGGAAGATAATAATATGATTTGCTCCATTCAAAGAAAGTAACAAGAAGACAAATTTTAGTATGATTCAAACTTCAAAGGTTTCTGCAAGTACCAAGCGTACGGCGTCCTTGAGGATCTTCATCACTAAAAGCCTGAACACTAACCTATAAGATGCAAGTCTCCAAAAATTCAGGATTTGTTTGATACCAATAAAAGGAAATGAATAAAGACTCTTCAATATAAAGAAAGGGAAAAAAATAGAAAATTGATTTGGCTGTATTCAAAAACCTTCCACAAGGAACCAGCATAGAAAACTTCAGGAGAGTGCTTAACTTGTCCATCACTGAGCCTGTGCACATCCTGAAACTCAACCCTGAAAACCAGTGGAGGATGATAAAAAATTATACCTCTGGGTCTGTAAATTCATTCTAGCAATTAATAAACATCAAATTAGAGAAAACAGCTGCTGGGTTTACATCTTTCCAAGCATAAGTTTCACCCACTTGGAATAAACCCTCAAATGGTTAAACAAAGATATATATGTCAACAGCAATGCTAACCATTCAGTAATTTCTTTTGTTCTAGAACTTACAACTCTGTCTGAAAAGAAAGTGACTAATCAAGTGAAACAATCGAAATTTACAAAGTGACTAGTAGCTTAACCATCAATCTTACAATCCCCTCAACCAGTTAGACATTCAGTCAAATATACTCACCTTAATCAGTTCTTAAAATTGCAAATAGGAAGTTTTCAAAGCATATATGTCAACAGCAATGCTAGAAGAGAGGATGGCTTACGAAAATCGGAAAGGAGGGAAGTGACTCAAGGGTGTCTTCAGATCTAATGATATCGAGCTATTAGCATTCTCCCACTCAATCCCAATGGCATGCTCAGATGAGTCCATCATTTGCACACTAACCGAGGATCCTGCCAGTCTTCTTTGCTGATCTGTCTCAAAATCTCGTTCCATATGCTCCCCCAGAATGCTAGATACACTATTTGCTCCCTCACTGAGCCCAACCAAAGCTGTCAATCCATCACCGGCAAAGTCCCCATTGTTGTCACCTCTATTCTCTGGATCATCATTACCAAGAGCTTGCTGACTGTGCCGGTTGCCCATACCAAATGGTACACGAGAAAAGACATAACGAGTTGGAGGCCAAGCAGCTGCAGGCACAACAGTTGTTCCACGTCCAATACCAGCTAGCCCATCATTAGGCCCCCTGACATGTACCCCTACAGGCCTAAAAAGGCTATTTCTCTCTCCTTGGGCAGAATTAGTTACATATACATGCCCTATATCATTGGATAAATTATTGTGGTCATGCTCTTGCGTGTAGTATCCACTTGCTGCAACTCCACGTGAATACCCAAATGGTTGCCTGCACGTGCATGCCATACTCCCAAGCCAACAATTCTTGCACGTATCTGTACCAATTTCTTGCACCCGCTGGCTTAAGAGCATCTACAATATGCATGCAATTTACAAAGAGACAATAAACATAAGGTATATCTAAATGATTGAAATTATTTAAATTTAAGTGTTGAAAGCTCAAGATTTGTGACGTGGACAGATCTGCATGAAATAGTTCAACAACTTTGTAAAGTCTCTTAAAGTTGCACATCATAAAAATTGTTAGGGACGTTAGGCATATTTCTGCATTAATCAAATTCATGAAATATGACTGAAGTCCAACTTCTTAGTTTGCAAAAAACAAATAACCAATAATGATCATCATCTGCTGAGCGTGAATAGTAGGGAAAGCACACAGTATGCAAGAATTCAGTTATGCACCTGCAACCACAAACCATCATTCACAGCTTTGCAAGGGAAACCTATTTCTTCAAGTCGTTTTCTCACATTCAAGAGCGCCTCAAAGGACATGTTGCAATATAAAAGAGAGCCTCCTTCAAAAATGTTGACAAAAGCATCATAATCTTCCCTGCTCACCCCACATTGACGTTTTAGGCAAGTTTTCACCTCTCTTCTGCCCACAATCCTACCACCCCATGACAGAGGCTGCATGTTGCATCTTCCCCATTCATTGGGTATCAGCATATTACAGGAAGAGTTCATAGACATGCAGTGAATTTGATCTCCTGGAGGCCAACAGTTGTTCAATTGGTAGCTTGAATCTTCATCAGATGGCCCTTCCATGGTTACACCATTGCCCATCGATCCACTCATTCCACCGCCAATTGGCATATTTAGATAAGAACATGAGGTGCTAACTTCATCCGCGTATGCTTTGTTACTTGCTGAAGGTCGTTCAGTGCTGATTTGGTATCTTGACTCCAAGTTTGATTGACTGCATGCTGACTTTTGCACTTGTTGCTTACAGTTGGCAGAATCAGAATGGGAATCCATGACACAGTCCACAAGCTCAACCAAGATATTATGAGCAGTATAGTGACTTTCAACTTCATCTTTTAATTTTCCGAAACCTTCAGATTCCAGCATGTCTTTAGCGCTCCCATCAACTTTTCCCGTCTTTATATAAGAATCGGAACGAATACTTGTTACCGCATCAGAATTTGAACTTCCTTGCTCATGGTGTTCTGCTTTGCAGAGAGTACCTTTTGCAAGAAGAATGTTTAATGCCAGCTCAAACCTGCATCAGAATTATCAATAGTTGTTGTAAAAAACAAATTACAGGCATCTGTCTTTCCTCACCGTTTCTCTTCACTAGGCACCCATAATTCATCTGAGGTGAGCAAAGCATGTAATGTTTGAGGAGAAAGTTTTGGAAGCACCTAATATTTATAAAAGGTTAGATGCAACACATTAACATCCTAATAAGGAAAACATGTGTACATTTTGTCTCCACAACCAGAAGACAAAAGGAAACAATTGCCAAAGTTCATATAACATCACTTTCAAAATATTTTCAACACTCACCTCTTTCAATTCCCTGGCACCACTTTGACAGAGGTATCCCCAGCAAGCATTTCTAACTCGCTCTCCATGTATACCATAATCTTGGTTCTCAGCAAAAACCTAATTCAGAATGGGCATGAATACATAATAAATGTGGTTTGTATCCAATGAACAGTGAATGCTATAACGCTTAAAATTTTAGACCTGATACGCTAAGAAGTTTGAAGTCCATAATTCAGATATGATGAAATCCGTGCAAATTGCGCATAAATCCTGCACATAAAATATCAAAGATGTAATTTCATGCATGGGGAGCCAATTGATAGTCAAGCAAAATTCAGGCCACAGGGCTCCACTCCACATGCTTGACCAAAGAAACTTTGAAAAAGTGACTGATCTAGTTCAGATGGTCTGAGATTATTATTATTTTTTTTGGTCAATATTTGGTTGATGCTAAATCTTTAAGTTGGTGCGAGGAAAATCATTCTGGAATGCTGAATAGTCCATGAGATTATCATATAATATTGACTTGAGATTAACTCTTGGCAACTTGCAGAACCTCATAATTTTAGCGTTGATATCATAACTCGTTCTCCAAACATCCTACGGGACCCAAGCCTACTGACACAAGAATAATGTATTTGAAAACTCATTCCTAAATCAATGGGCATTAACACATCAAAATGGAACCCTCTATCAAACTAAAACGACGTGAAAGTAATATCCTCAATGATGAAGGATCTTAAATTCATCAAAGTTCGGAAACAGGAATAATGAATACTTTGGTTACAGACCAGTTTCCTATAAGCCAGAATAGAGAGTAGAGGTGAAGAATCCATCCATTTCACTGGAGTGAAGTGCAAAATTGCTTTTGCATAAACTGAATCTCTAACCAGCAATGATGATTTTAATAGGAGGTGGGTATTTACGGTTAGCACTGGATACCTGAAGATCAAGAAAAGATGCAACAGCTAGAACTCGAAATGCATTATTCTCGTCAAGCTTAGGGTGGTGTCCATAGAGATATGCCAAAGCTGTAGCCATTGCATCCCCATCTACATTGTTATCATCCACATGCAAGGTCAGAACAGGAGCATTGGCTTCTTTCCAAGGGCCCTGAAGCATGTTTCTGTAGATTGTAATTGGCAAACGCTAAAAAGTCAACACTTAAATTGTTTGACGGTAAGGAAAAATTTACAAAACATGTGAAACACTAAGGCACTATGACGTGACTATGTATAAGACAACAATGATTTTAGTTTCTCTACTTCTTGAGGACATCATAGGAATTCATTAAAAGCAAAAATAACATTAAACATAAAAATTGACTCCAAAAACAAAATATACACGCTGAACTCAAAAGTCCAAAATTTGAATGATATTATGTTCTCCTACTACACTCTTACAAATACCACAAGATTCAACATGCAGACTGGAAATTGCACCATTTCCACCTCCTTGACAACAAGAATCATAGATGGCAGTATTTATTTGCAACTCCCCCTCCACTAACATGTTTTCTGATATCAACAACTATCTATATCAACTCTCTTATTAAGTAAGAACATGTTAATGAATCTCTTTAACATTTTTCTTTCTGACTATCTAACTTTTACATGGCAATACAAAATTACTGTTTAGTTTTCAACATTCACCATGTTGACTGATAATGAAACTACCTTTTATTATCTACAATGCATTAGAGAAGTTTATCAATACAAACAAGGCTGCTAGCTCATTTCAAATTCATTCTGTAAGACAAGAATAAAAATGTTACTTGGCTTGCAACTGACAATTCTATGGTATGTATGCAACTAGTAAATTGGTACAACCTAACGAGCAACATTCTTTAGAACCCCAAAACTACATTAATAGGTCACGGAGTAAAATCTCCTTTTCTCATATCTAAAAAACTTTTTATGAGAAAAATCTCTCTCTCTCATAAAACTAATCGCCAAACGATTAATATCTCTTGACCATTCTCCAAAACATGGAAAAACACAACACAAACTATAAGACAAGGAATATACAACAAAATACAATAATCAGACATGCCCTCAAGGATATAGATGAGCCTATATTTGCACAAGTTTTAACCTAAGTCCAGTTAAGCAAATGGCATGTATTCAAAGAACCTCACAGTAGTACATTTTAGAGTAAACTATTAGCTTGCTTGAACCAGTATTTAAGAGTGACAAGTTGAGGGATAGCCCCTGTTTGGTGCACATTTTCAACTCAAGAATGTATTTTTTTTTTTTTTTTTTTATGTGATGGGGAATATGTGATTGAAAAAGAAGGAAAGGTTATTGATGTGATGAAAAATATTATTTTATTAAAGAATGTGTCGTTGAAAATGATTAGAAGAATGAGAATGAAAAAAATAACATGGCTCAAACCGGGGTAAAAGTAATGCTATGTAGCACCACCACCAATCTAAGTGGCAATGTAGTGGTAGTGAATGATCGGTCCAATAAAATGGGCCAACATTTCATTGGAAATATCATTTAATCCTCGTGTTGCCACTTAGATCGGTGCTAAACCATATGGTGCTCCATAGCATTATTTAAATAAATAAAAAAAAAAAGCCATTCTTAAAACCCCTTAAACTAAATCTTACAATTTACAAAAAGAACCTTAAATGTAATGTAATACAGAAACCAAGCTACTACATAAAATTGAAAAATCNAATGTAATACAGAAACCAAGCTACTACATAAAATTGAAAAATCAGCAGTATCACGGTATTATGAGAGTAATTCACTATAACCCACTAACTCAAATTAAAATCCATGACGCAACTGAAAAATCATAACCATATCCTCCCCCAATTGTAAAAAGACATTAGCACGAACAAAATTAACTCAACAATCAGAATTAAACAAAACATATAAAAATTTCACTTTTAAGAGTTTTAACGAAATTGATATCGTTACTGAAAGTAAAAACAAAAAATAGAGCATGATTTCCGTAAGTAATTCCTTTTTAATTTATCAAGTTTTAAGAATAATGTCCATAAAGCTAAGAAATTTACGATGAAATCTACTTCTCCGAAAAAACCATATCTCCCAAGAGTTTGACCAAAGAGAACAAACCGGAAGTAAGAGCTTCGGGAGAGGATGAGGCGATGGAGGTGGTAGTCTGATCCCATGGAGTGTACGACGACATCGGAGAATGAGCCATTATTGAATCCCTCCAATTGGATGTGGTCACACAGTGAAGTTAGGTTAAAATCCAGTTGCGCTCGAAGCTCCGCCCGCGTGGACAGAAGAAACTACAATAAATTATCGGAATGCGACGGATCTTTCGCCAATTCAACCGGACCGCCGCCCTCGCCTCCACCGTAAGGGCGGGGGTTGTGATGTTGACTGATTCTGAAGTGTTGCGGTCGCTCCGCCGGCGTAGGTGGGGCTTCCATCGTATATATATGCGTATGAACGTATAAATGTAGGTGTAGTGATCATGGGATTTTTGAAGGATATTAATGGAGTGTGTGGGAATGGGGATGCATTAGAGGACTGGGAAACAAAGGAACTCTTGTGATGAAGCCCCTTGATTATGGTTTTTGAGACATTCTACCACTCATCTTTTTTTTCTTTTTCTTTTTGGATAAATCGACCACCGTATGACACATTTTATTAATAACGAAAAAACGTAAATAAAAACTCATCTCGTCGAAATACATGGAGTACACATCTACCTTTTGAACATAATGTGTGTTGTGGCATATAGTAATTCATCACCGTTACTTAAAGGAGATCGTGCAGAGTTACTCCATCAATCCATTGAATTCCTTATATCTGGATAGAAAAGTGTTACCCGTTGACCTCAAAAAATGGACCAAGGACGTGACCAACAGAAAACTAAAAACTCAGGTCTTCGTAAGCCAAATCGCAATATACTCAAATCCACTTGCTAATTATATTGACGAATCGATAAAGAGAATGATTCGAGGTATGTAACAAGTTGTAATGTCATTATCTCGTAAATAAAAAGGAGATCGGCGTAAGGAATAAAATAGGGAGGATCAAGGTTCACTTTTAGAGTATATATATTTGCATCATCCGAAAAATGATACTAAGTGTTGCTTTTGTAGTAGAAGACGATGATTAAGAGTCGTTAGATGAGGGGGCATGTGGCCTCATCCGCACAGCTGGGACCTATTGTCGTAGCCATCAATCAATTATTCATAGACTATCTCGTATTTAATGTTGTGACGGCTTGACAGCCCTTGCCCTGACATATAAGATTATACTTGACTTGTTTGATTGGACAGAGCTACCTATCTATTGAGTTGTCACATCATCTACTTGATACGAGATCTAGTATGAAGATTCTCTAATACGCCTCTACCTACCTAATGTCATCCATTGGGGCTCAGCTCTTCATGAGGGTTCGGCCAAGTTGGCATATTGGCAGAATGATGTGGTGACAGGGTCGTCCAGATTGCCATGTAGGATGTGGGGCCCTTACCGTCTACCACGTAGTTTAATTAGGTACGATTATTTAAATGAGTAACATTACCTCTTATCCTGAACTCGTATCGGGGTTGGAAGAACTCATGAGCTACAATTTCAAAGCATGGTGCATTGGTGATTGAATGACTCAACATATGTAGATAAAGTGTCATCTTCTACATCAGGGGTGGAGCCAGAAACATATGTTAGGGTGGGTTGAATTTTTTTTCCCCAATGAATTTGTACCATAAAAGATGTTCTATACTACACGATATTTAGTTTAAAATGTTAAATTCATGACACTCATAATAATGTGGATCACAATATATTTTTGGACACTCATAACAACGTTCTAAGAAATATATTTTTAACTAATAAAATTATATATATATTGTTACCGCCATTGCCACCTCGCCCTAAATCTGAGGTGTGAACACATGCCACGCTGGCAGACGTGCCACGCTGGCGGATGCCACGCTGTCAGATGAGTAGACGTTGGCCC